>JALLOT010004282.1:0-10425 GCA_036939595.1 Thalassiosira livingstoniorum | reverse complement strand
AAAAAATAATTATCTGAGTAACTTAAAATAAAAAAAAAAAGTGTGATTACATCTTTATTTCTGAAATAGTTAATATATTTTTCATGTAAATAATACTCCGAGTAGATGTAAAAATGGGGTCATAAGAAGTTATCTAAATAATTTGACACTGGTACTCCTGTTCCACAACTTTTGTTGTTGAAACTGTTTCTGACAACAAGCCTCCTCCATTTGCTTCTCACTGAGAAAGAAGTCTGAGGTGAGAGGAGAATGGGAAAAAGTTGAATCAATAAGGGTGATGCTTGGAGCAGGAAAATTAATTTGCATGTACATTTGGAAAATTCCTTTCTCTGCTTGATTAAGTTGCAAGAATTACAAATGACAAAAAATCATGTTGTAACTTAAGTAAGATTTGGAAAGGTGCACAGCAATTAGCTCTGTAGACTGGGATGTTCCAATTATTCAAGAACTTATGGATAATGGTGTTCACAATTCTAATGGAATTGCTGCTAGTATGCAATGTGAATACACTGGAACTGTTGAAGATATTCTTTTTGGTTGGGTTTACCCATTGTTGCTCAAAGCAAAGTATGTAGTTGACAGCAAGCCAAGAATATAATCATAGCTAGAGTGACAAGATATACATGGTCTTTTTGGAGCTGAGTATTAAAATGATGCTTGTGTTGAAGAAAAACACTAAAATGTATAGATACATGGTTGGCAGTTGTACATGACAATACTAACAATATTCTTCCCTATAATTTGATAAATGCAAATGTTTCCAGATGACATGATCCAGAGGTTCAAAGCTTTTTTCTGTTCTTTAGAAGACAAGCAAATCCATAGAGTTGATTACTTTAAAACTTATACACTAGCTGTGCAATGGATAAAAATTTGTCTTGTACTCATCTTGGAATGTCTACTAGGACTGGTTTCCAAGCAAGGTGATGTCACATACAACTTTTCATGTACTCATCTATATGAAGACAAGAAATTCTAAATCAAAATACCTCAATGTTACAAGCAATAAGGTAGAAAGGCTGTAATAAGGTGTTGTTGCTAATTTTTTTCTTTATGGGCTTAAATGAAGTCTAAGAGCCTTCTGGCAGTACCAAATGGACACATTTGAAGCCTGTGTACTTGAGTAATCAATTCTTTACCTCTGTCTGTTTGTTAGACTGATATCTGGTCTGTCAAAAAAACTCTATCCAAACACTTGCACAAAAGCTATCTCTTGAAGGAGTCAAAGTGGAAGAGGAAAGGGATGCTGCTGGCATATTTAGACTTGATTGAAATTCATGCCAAATTACTGAGAAGACCCCTGTGACTCAAGTTGGTCTAATTGATTACATCATAATTAAAGCACTTGACTTGAGTGAAGAGGACAGGGTAAAATCAACACCTTCAGAACAAATACCTTGTGTAAATGACAATAATGAAGAATCATGCTTTAAGTCCTTTTGATGTGCCATTGTGGTTATATGATCTTATGTCTGGCTGTATGTACAAGGCATTATAGCCTACTCTGTGGACTGTTTTGCTTGTTACATGTTCAATCTCCATCAAATACACAAAGTGGAACTCAAGAGAAAAGGATTTGTGACAACATGAGACAAAACTCTCATAATTTCATGTACAAAAGATCTGATAATTGATGCTGTTCCTGGTGCTGATTTTACCATTCTATATGGATATGGATACAAAGATTCTAATGATCAAACTTGAGTGTTCAGTTGAACTGGTTTTATTATCAATGTGACATACCATCCTGTTCTTTGGCAATCTAAACTGCAAATTGAAATAGTCTCTAGTCCACAAAGGATACTGAAAACATTGCCTTTGGTACTTGTTGTTACAAACTCTTTCCCACCATGGATCCAACCAAAATATAGGAAAGTCTATTGGGATATGGTTATAAGAACAGCAAAAGATGTGTATTGAAAAATGGTGATAATACAAAGACATTTATTCTTATCAAGACCAAACAAGTTTAATTTACACCACAAAGGTAGACCAACACTATCAAGACTCACTGGATTCAAGAGCAAATCATTGTATGCGACATTGACACTGTGACAATTGAAACAAATGAAGAGTTGTGAGACATTGTCACCAAATATATCTCAGTGAATCTTAGTTTGAATATTTGAGAAAGAAGTTGATGGATTGGTAGATTATCTTGTGTCAGTGCTGCATCCCAACATCATGAACATTTCCTTTAGAGGGAGTGTAAGTAGTAGCTGCTATTTTATCTTTTTGTGTGTGGCATCAAATTGATGAGTTGGTAAGTCATGTACATGCAGATTTTGAATTTCCTCCAAGTCTGTTTAGGTTTTATTTGTTTGAATGAGAGAATGACCAAATGAGTGTTAGTTGTGGTACTAAGTTGGTACTGTACAGCATCAATCATCTGTTAGTCACCTTTGTTCACACTCAATCCTTGACAAGATTGGCAGAAGCCAATGGGATCCACATACAATTTAGTACAACACCTGTAACCACAAAGCTTTTTTAAATGTAAAAAATTACACCTGGATGAATGAATTAGGGACACCTTGGATAAAAATTTTAATTTAAGTCACTTTTATTCCATCCATTGAAAAGAGCAAAACCATTAGCTATCACAGATTTTTACAAAATACAAGATTAGTTAACTGAAAAATTGATCACCTGAACAAGATAAATTTCTCCATATAAGCTTGACTTTCTGATGGGGAAATTCTGTGTTGTACATTAATAGTCCTGCAACCAAACATGCACTAATTGCCAACTTGATCCATGATTTTTCTATGGGGAAAGGATCAACCATATCCTCCAAATTTGGGCAACAAACCTAAATCTTGGTGATTTGCTCCCAAAGTATTTGCTGATTTGTTGATCATTTTGAGGGAAATGACAAAATAGTTGTGAAATTCCAAGAATGTTGTCTTATGGAGATAATATTTCCAGTTGGGTTATGGAAGAGCTTTTACTATTTTGTTTGTTCCCTTTGAGGCATGAGTTCCTGCATATAAGCTATGGTCCTGAACACATGAAAATCCAGCAAGCTTTTTATCCAACTCTAAGGTATTAATGTACAATGTCTATCATATTTTGGGGTTAAGTTTAGCAAATATTGTTTAATCTCTTCAAGAGCTTGTTTTCTTGGTCTGCAATAAGATTAGTTTTGTTCCTCCATGTATCTTGTGTACCATGCTTTTTCTGGAGTCAAATAGTAAGTGAACAAAACATTGTTGTCAGTAAATGTATCCAAGGAAGAAGGAACAGGAGTTTTCCTTTTCAGTAAATGATTAATGTCCTGATCATTTTCTTTGGTTGTGTGTTTGTCAAAAAATTCTGTTAGAACTATGACAGTAATTTCAGAATCCTCCTTCAAGTGAAGACAATAATTTTCCTCATCAAGTTCAAAAATTGTATCCTAATAAGGGAAACATGAATCTTCTGGATTTTGGTTTCCTTCAAAATTCCCATTGTATTCACTCATTTGACTGTTATGAAGACCAATTTCATCTGCCTCGCTCTCTACAAGAAAATAAGGACAATCAAGAGAACACTGAATATGACCATCATAGTCCTCTATCTTTTTTTACTTGATTCTTGACAGAGAAATGGAGTCCCGGGGTGCATGGACCAAGTTCACAAAGTGTAGCTTCACATGTCAATTTTATGAAACCCTCCATAATCAATACATTCTTGGATAAAAACTGGATCATAGGCATCAACAGATTCCTAATGATCATCTGGAACTCCAGTATACTTGAGCAATTGGATCTTGCCTCTTGTACCATTGTCACATTTGTAGTCAATGGACACTACAATGCCAAACAACCAAATACTAAATCCTGGCTGCATAAAGAACACAAAGTTACCATTGCATCTGTCCTCAAGAGAAAAGTATGTTAGATATGTGATTTGGATGTAGGTGGTCATGTCAGTCAATGGAATCATAGCTCTCTTCTTGCAGACAAGAGAGTTTCATCTGGAGTTGCTCCAAACAGCAACCTTGAACAAAAAATCATGTACCTTATCCTTGTCATGTCAAATGCTCTCCAGCATAGCTTGGTGTTTGAAGAAGTTCTGGAACTTAGTCATCATTACATTTTGTACTCTTGTCTCCACTTGAATATGATTTCACCTCTTATTCTGATTCTTCTGAAAAATCAGGAGTTTTCCTTGATGTTCTACCCAACTGCTTCCAATGTAGTTTATTTTTAATTTCTTTTGTTTTGGTCAATGAATTTACCTTTTTGGGTGTTTCTTCTTTGGAATGTTGTTTCTTTTTTTATTGGAAGAATGATTTTGTTATCCTGTTGGATGTGCTATCCATTCCTGATTCACTTCTTCCACATTATGAACAACTTAAGGATTGTCAGAAGCCATATGCTTGCCAATGATGGGAGAATGTGCTGCCTGTGCTCCTTCAATGAGGATAGTGACCTGCTTTGTGTTCATGTTTGGTGCTTTGTATATTGGGAGTGCTGGGTGCTGTTGGTCATGTTGTGTCAGTGGTGCTCTTTGATTATTTTTCCAAAATAGCTACCTATGCTGAAGAACTCATGGTGAAGTTACAACTCAAGTACAAGTAGCTATGTTATGGACCTTAGTGGGACTGATTACACTAACTGGGACTTAGCCCAGTTGGGATATGCACCTATTCATATCATTTATGCCTTTGGATTTGCAATACTCACAAAATTGGTTCCTGATTATACCATCTACATCCTCTCCCAGAGATCCTGCTGTTATGGAACAATATTCATGCTTCATCTGACATGCATATAAAAACTTTACAGCAGTATTCTTTCATCAACAGGTGCATATGCTCAAATCAATACTTCCACAACAACAACACCATTTGGTAGGGTTCTAAAATCTGTGAGAGTTGCAGCAGCATCAATTAGTGATTGTAATGGGTACCTGTATTGGGATATGCTGCTGGGTTCTACATGAGTTCTCCTCCGATGTCTCACCCTCGACATATCCTCCCTGACATGCAATTCTACCCCTTATTCAGGGTAAGTGTTAGCATTCCTTTTTAAGGCTGATTCATTATAATTGTTTGATGGATTTCCCCCAACAGATTGTTCCTACTGTTGATAATTTGGAACAGCTTCCATTTCTACTATTTGCTTTTCAAGTACTCTGATGCCTTTCCTTTCTCTAGACTTCTGGGATTCATGTGAGTCTTCCAATATTAGATGTTGTCTGATCTGGGATTCATGTTATACCCTGGATCCAACTCATCATCATCATTGTTCCCATCATTAGAGTTGGAACCTGATAGAATTTTGATGACATTGGAGCAATAATCATGTTGTTGTTTCTGTTTGTCCAGAACCAGTATCTCTGAAATCATTTTACTTTAATCTCTTGGATTGTCTTTCAATTGTGGTGCACCCACTTCTTCTTTGGTTTGACATGTGTTGCTTTCCAGAACTTTCACATTATTTCCTGTTGTGCTATTTTGAAAAGAAAATTCTTAAGATTTTTGGGAGGAATGTATTGATTCTCTTCTTGGTGTCTTTATCATGAATAGTTCCTGGTCAATTGGTTTCCAATGTTATTGGGCCCATTTTCTTCATCTGTGTGGAAAAGAATGAAATTGTACTCAAATTGCTGCCATTAACAACCCCTTTTCTATGATGATTTTCATTTTCTTTGAGACTCAGGTTTTGCATAGATTCACTTGTGGAATCCATTGACTTTCCAACTTATTCATTCCTTGTGCTTTCCTGTGGTAATTGACTCATATTCATGCTTGCCAGGACATTTTTGGACGAAGGGACAGTATTTTCAACAATACTTGGATGATTGGATTTTGTTGAATGTTTTGATGACAAATCACTGTCAAAACTACTCTTGGATGACCCATAACCATCTCTCAAAGATGAAAGAGCATTTATTATTGACCCCAAAGTTGGAGTTGGATCATAATCTTTAGAGTTCATTTCAAATAGAATTTCAGCAATAGGTGATGCTTTTTTCCCAGGATACTCATTTCCTTGACTGCTAGTGGATATTGGTTCATTTCCTTTGTTGTCATTGCTGCCCCTAGGTTGTCCCTCATGTTACCCGTGACCTATTACTTTTCCTTCAGAATGAATTCTTGATATGGTACCTCCTCTCCCCAAAGATCTTGGCCCTGATCTTAAAGAAGAAACACTTTCAAAATTATGGCAATCATTTTCAACAGATAATTTCTTCACACCCTTCTCCTTTAGAATATTAAAAGCTTCTATTACCATGTTCAACATTTAGACAAGATTTGATTTTTCCTTGTATTCCTTTTCATCTTCAAATGTCTTTGTCAAAAAACTTTGAGTCTTTGAGTCTTTGAGTCTTTTATATAGATTGGAAGTTTGCTCCATTGCCAAATTTCTTCACAAATTGTGAAGATTCCTCTGGCCCTGGAATTCTATCAATGCCTAGTATTACTTCCTTCTTGATTTTACAATGCAATTGTTCTGGTGTGATGTTTCAACATGTCCATATTCTCTCCTTGAATGATTGACCATATGAACATGTGATGGTATCTTTTCTTTCCCCAATGTCAATTTAATTTTTCAATCATAAAATATAGATGACAATTTTGAGTTTTATGTCAAATCATGTGAATGACCATTATCATCAAAATTGAGTTGCACAGAGCACATATCTAACTTTGACTTACTTGAAGGTATACCACTGAAAATGTGTGAGTTAGATTTGAAGCACACAAGGCCTCTATTGATTCATCCTCAAGGTATTGCAAATGATTCCCTTGTGATGTTTTATCATCTGTATATTATCCAAAACATTATTGGCACCAGATGCACTTCTGGTAGATTGGTTCTCGTTTATGTCTTCATTGGATGAAATGGAGCTTTGATTTGTGTTTATTATCTGAAAGACTTGAAAATAATTTTTCTTTCAGATGAGTGCCTTCCTTACATTCTTTGTTGTCTGAGTTTGACCAACTTAGCAGAAGATGTTTTAGTTAACCGACTATACTTCTTTTCCTATCCAGAAGCATTTGGGTCTTCCATATCATAAAACTTGTCAGAACCATGGGATGAAAAATGCTCATTCTGGACAACAACAGTTTGTTCCAACAGCTCATATTTCCTTAGTTTTTCACTTTTTTTCTTCAAGTTGGTGCTGAAATCATCAGATTCTTCATCAATACCTAGCTAATCACCAGGATCACTATTCTTGGAAGATTGGTCAAGGTCCTTGGAATGTCTGTCAGGAGTTCTGGAATCACTTCAAGATGTTTCTTTGAATGGACTGAAAAATGACAAGAGGTTTTGTCCTGTACTTTGTACTTTCAAACAACCCAAGATATACTATACAAGATGGTAGGTGGTGATTGATTCCAATAAGAAGAAAATGAGTGTATTGCATGTAGTGGTTGCCACATGCACTTTGTGAACCCTCACAGAATTGTCAAAAAGCTCCAGGGACTATGTAACAGAATTTGGATGGCACTCTTTCCATTGGATTTTGTTACAATTGAACTTCAAGTTACTTTTTTGGTGGTCAAGGTTTGGGAAAGTCAAAAATTTCACTTCGTGCGGGGAATTGGACATACCAATTCCTACATAAATTTTTAGTGGAGCCCCTTGGCAATGACAACATGCTGCCAACTCACTGGAAGCAACAGCAACAGCACCATCTGGCACTCTGAACAGGCCTATGTCACCATAGGCTGACCACAACACAATCACAGCATAGGAGTGAGAAGGGCTTCCAAATTTTGGCTCTGGCAGCACCACACCAAGTTGGAGACCATTGCTGTAATTGACAACAATTGCAAGTGGATCACAGCAGGAGTGTTGAGCAAAGATTACTGGCGTAAGACCCACAATGTGCCAATAGGATGATTGCAGAAGGATTACAAACAAGAAAAATAAGAGATAAACAGTGCTGGAGTCATAAAGCACAAAGAAGATGGGCAACTTGCCCAACTGGATTCAATGCCAATGTATGGAAGTCACATTTGCATTGAGACGTCATTGTCACCTGAGTCATTGGCAGGGGTTTTCAAGTCTAACTCAGACAGTATATGGGGGCTTCACCCGTGAAGAAGTCAGTAGCAGTGGGGCAGTCTACAGATTCAATTGGACTGCTGGAGCACCTATGCTCCAACAAGTCTACCATCAAATTGGGGGTGCTACAACTGCAGACAGCAACGCATCCTCATGGCAAATCGACCATGAGTCAAGTGGGATGTAAATAGAGGGGATGTTAGTGCCTGTGGGCATCATGTACGACAAATTGTATAGGAAATTGAAAAAACTGGGGATTGGAAAAGTTGGGAGCATGGTGTCTTCAACTGTTCACTGCAGAAGTTTATGATATCAATGGTTCTAGGATGGACACTCCCTGCCAAGCAGGAGTTATTGTCCACACCCTTGCTAGCTCATAGGAAACAAAATGTGATGGCATCTGAGCCATTGCTGAAGCAGTGGTGAGTAACAGAATTTTTGGTTGAATAATGATATGACTTTTATATTAATCCTAGGGGAGGTGCTGTCCTCTCCCGGGAGTGCAATTTAACCTTTTGCCAGTGATGGCTCAGTTAAATGTGCTTAAAGATTTTAGTTATAACAATTGAACTTCAAGTTATGTGCTTTCACTTCTAGATTCACAGGATATCCAAACTGCTGCTGGGAAAGATCCTCTGTTTGTCTGATGTTCTTGACATCTTCTTCAGAAAACTAAAAAGTTGGTCAAGACATTGTGAGTCTACTGTCAAAAGGAGGAAACACTGAACTGGATAATGACTATTTTGTTGTGGAAGTTCTAGTTTTTCATGACAGTGAAATGACAACTGATGACAAATGAAATTGGTGTTTCAGTGTCTACAAAAATAAGCATACAATGGAGAATGTTCATTTAAGAGAAGATGTGAAGTATAACATATGGTGATTTTTTTGCTCGTTCATTCCCTTGTTAATACTGGAAGATTCCATTGGGAACTATATTGTACAAGTTTGATATAGAATGGTACTATTGGGTACCATACTATATTATTAACATTCACACTACTTAGTTACATTCTTTACAAACTTCTTCTGTGATTGCTAATTTGAACAGTTTTGGAAAGAAAAATGGAAAAACTTATTTCTGGTATTCAGAAATGTAAGACTATTATTGATTTTTTTTGAGTGGGTTTCAGTTTTGATTTAATATGATGTTTATATGATTGATATCAAGTGCTTCATTCCATAACAATCAAAAATAATCCTTAAAAATAATGGAAGAAATCACTCAGGGCAATAATGGAACTTGTGCTAAGGTTATAGGTCTACCTAGGAAAACAAGTAAATTTTTGTTAACAGAACATAAATTTTAATACAGAAACATAAAACCAATATAGGTGTTTAATTCTGTCTGACACTTTTAATAATTCCTTCTCTTCAGACAATCAGAATCCAAAATGGGTATATTACAAAAAAACACAATTTGAATTCATTTTCCAATATATTCATTAGTTACTTCATGAAAATCCAGTCATAATCTAGAAAAACTAACAACATTCAATTTAATATGCTGTAATCAGTGCAAAGAAACAATTAGGAAAAGGCTAAAAATTGAGGGAGCAGCTCATCCCTATAGCAAATCTCCAGTGGGATAAAAAAATTTCTTGATGAATTGTAATGAAGGTAAATTCTTATTACTCACCTCCTCTGCCTTGCATTTGTTCAGAGATTCTAATTTGAAGTTCAAGACAAGTCTGAGAATTCTATGATCTTCTACAAAATGCATTTAAAGAGGAGTGGGCTAATCTATAGTTGACCATTTTGGGGTTGTTGTGAGCTCAACTTTGGGTGATGATATCTCAACAACTTTTTGGTCATCTCCTTTGATATTGCCTTCCTTCATTGATAACCACAGTTATCTTTGTCCATCTGTAAAATCAACTGAAGAAGAATACGTCAACTCAAGTCAATTATACAATTGTTCAGATCAGTTTGTGCTGGAATGTATCAAGGGCAATCACATAAATATAGGCTTGGCATGATTCACTGAAATATTAAAAAAATCTTCTTAACAATGTTCCATTTGATGACTCAGTTCCTAATATACATTTAGTGGCCTGAGTTTTTGCATCTTTTAAGTATATTGTGAACCTCATTAGTGTTTTTGATCTTGGGCACATTAGATACGTTGGACTTGAGATAAACCACATCCTTTGTATGAACTTGGGAGTTTTGTGGTTTCTCTGTGACATTCTTGTGTTTCTTTGATAAATGCTACCAAGGCATGCTCTTCAAGCAAGGAACTGCCTATGTTTGGCTTTGGGCATCACTTGTGAGGATTCTTCTTTTGACATACAGCTTTTACAGAATGATTAGTCAGATTATCCCTTACATTGATAGTTCTGCCTGCTACATCATTGACATTTTTCCAATATCATGATAAAGAGCTCCTGTTCTTACCAATAATGGGTTCCCTCCTATT
>JALLOT010004281.1:0-10439 GCA_036939595.1 Thalassiosira livingstoniorum | reverse complement strand
CCAAGTCTTATTTTCGGAAAATAATGTGTATTTTAGAAAATAAATATGGTGAAACCACGGATGAACAGTCACATGTCGCATGTCGCATCGGCAAGGAATCCACTGATTTCAAAAGTAGGAGTAGAAAATTATTGATACGCAGCAGCTCCGAGCTTCTTTCTCCTAAAAGAATACAGTTCAATAAAAAGAGTAAAAGCGATCAGTATTATTTATCTTGCTACTAGGAAGATTCCTTTCTTTAGTTTGTGGACTGCATGAATGCACGACAGGCAAGGCTGTGTCGGTAAGTAGAGTATTAAAGTATGAGGGTGATGTCAGCTGTAAGCAAGACATCTGACTTGTCCGCAACAAAGTGTCCCACCACACTGTAGTCAGAGGTTAAGGGTGTGATTGTGATTTTTATTTTTTTGGTGTTTGGTTTTATTCTATGTATGACCCCCAACCTTAAGATCCTACGCGATTTTTAATACTATTCCTAATGTACAATCTATTAAGCCAAGATTTTTTTACTCCGACTTTTGAGCAAGTGGACACCCTTAACCTCTGGATTCTGTCAAAGGTCAGGATCCTGGCAACTCAGACCACGCACCAGCCATCAAAAACTCATCATTATCTTTTTGTTCTTTTCAATCACTTCTTAACCTACCCTCTCATTGCCACTTCCATCACAACTTCCTTGCACCATGAACTTCAACAACGACAAAGGCAACAACGCTGCACGCCCTCCTCCATCTCTTCGCCGTGTTAGTACCGTCGACGCTAGTGCTTCCGCCGTCGTTGTTTCACAGACACAATCTGATGATCCGCCAGTTGATTCTGCTACTGCTACTTTTTCTATAACTCGGTCTTCCATTTTCGATGACAGCGACGAGTCTGACGATGACGACAAAGCTATCAGTGCTAAATACGGCTTTTCATTTATTCCATCAACTACCAGCGATGGTCCTTCTTCTCCTTCGTTGCGCCATCGCCCTTCCCACCCCAGACCTGCGGCTTCACACTCTCCTACCAAGACAACTTCGTCACCTGCCAAAAAGTAATCTAAATCTTCTGTCCCTAATCCTTATCTTGCCGCGAGACTATGCGTTCGTACGATTCAGCCGAGAAGTATTACGCCACCACTTGCTGATTCGACATCTCCTTCGGCAGCATCATTGAGTTCTGCCTCAAATTCTGCATCGAATTCTACATCGAATTCTTCAGCGAATTCTGCATCAAGTTCTTCATCGAATTCTGCACCACCGTCCAATGCCAGTGTTAGAAATAATTCGGCTGCTGCGTCAACTCCCAGGCAACGTCCTCGATCGCATAGTCCGAAGGGTAGTCAAAGAAAGAAAAATGCTGTCTCAGAAAGAAAGAAAAATGCCGAGGGGTTCTATAAGCTACCTGACACTTCGATAGAGACATGGTGCCGCAATGAGGACTATACCAATACGTTCCTCACCAGGACGGAATATGACGAGGAGCGGCCAGTCTTTTCCTACACTCCCTCCGAAATCTCTCAGTTCGAAGCTACATTCGCTGAGGAATCAAGACGTCGATTCTACCCAAATCAGATTTCCTTCGCATTGAAAGAAGACAATGCTCGTGTCTCTTGTTCCGTATCCGCCGACGTTTCATTTTCCACCGAGCTTCATTCACCCATCCATTCAAACAATACAATCCACTTGTCGCGATATAAATTCGAGGATATTTGTGTCTGCTACCCCGAGCTCAAAGAGTCTATTCCTTTTTTGCTCTTCATTCGCAAGGGGGTCGAGGAAAAGCGGTGGCGAGAGGCTGAAACTCTTTTTCACATACAGAAAAAAATCGATGGACCTGGCGGTGTCATGCGGAAATTGAACAATTGTATCTACTTCGTTCTCCTCTGTGAAATTCTTCCTAGCAACGACAATTTTGATCTCCGCCGCCAACGCATTACCTTTGCAAATGTTAAGAAGAAATACCGTGAGCAAAGTGGTTTCTCGGTTGCATTCAATGGCACTGAGGGACTCAAATCTAGTAGCAATGAACGAGTCAAGTTTCAGTTCTTTTGGCGTGATCTCGTGGAAAAGCCAATGGATATCATGTTCTTTGGTCGTCCTCTGTTGAAGAACAGATTCTACAACCAGTGCTTTCAAGATAAGTCTAACACAAGCTACCTCTTCCATATTTTCAAGCAACTTGCATTTGAATGTTGGGGTGATGTGGACGCGAGTAGGGCTTTGCAATCAGCTTACTTTCAGAGTCATGTACAGTCATTGGAAAAGAAACTGGCATCAACGAAGTTGGAAGTCTTGGAATCCCCAACAAAAGAACTACACTTCAATGTCGACGGCGCCAGCGAATACTTTGATTCTCTCAATCTATTCTTTAAGCAACGCTTTCATTCAATTCTCCGGTCATTTCAGGACTACTCTCAGCCGATTATAGATGAAAAAGAATTGAAAGCTAAATTTGTTGAGGGGATTGAGCTTTTTCCAAAGATTTTTGCTATGTTGCGATCTTTGAGGGGACTTGCTGGTGGATCTGACTTCACTGATGCTTCTGATCTCATTGATCAAGACGGACGATACTGTCAATTATGGTTTCAATTTTTGCAGCTATTGCGACAGGCTTGTAACAGACGAAACACTTGGTGGGCGATGATTCAGACGGTGGCAAATACTTCACGTGGTGTCGGCGCCAAAGCTCAAAATTCAAATAACTTCTGGGCGAATACGGTTTCATCGTCTTCCATGAAGCGAATGTTCAAGGAGGCGTGTACCAATCTGATAGAAGATCAAATGCTGGCAATGTCTGAGACTGTGGCGTGCATGATGGTATTCGACAATCATCAAACCGGTCAGCAGCTGCGGCATCAGCGCGGCGGCCATTCATCTTCGTATTTGAAAGGGACAACTGAGTTGGCTAATAAAATGCTGACATATGATAATACTGAATGGGACAACAAATATGTGACACTGAGATATGACAGAGATCAGCCAATACCTTCTCCACCAGGCATGCCCGCTTTCGAAGAACTTAACATCTCCCAGCTTGATCATATTTTTGTTCAATACAAAACATATCCAACTGACACAAGTCCTGACTTCTCTGGTGAACGAGTTCGGGCATATGGACAGTTAGTTCATTCAGCATTGACCTTGACGTATGTTTGGAGAACTTTCATAACAAATGACGTTCCTACTTTTGGTGCTTCGTTCGACAATGACAAAATTTCAAAGATGAGGGAGTGTTTGAAGTCTCCAGGCGCCAAGTTGATGGTAAATGGTGCCAAGAAGTTTCAAGAATATACTGTCACTACTTGGAATCCGACTGTGGAGACTCATATTACTGAAACGATGTTTCTTGGCTTGGTTGGTTTATCGGAAGAGGCGTCAAAGGAGATGGGGGCAATTGCGTTGGATCTTTTGATGAAGCATGGCATCATTAGGAAGGATGCAGATGGCAGGTGGGAGTTGGCACCGGGTTGGGAATGGCTGAGACCTTACATTGTTGGCGATGCAAAGACAGTAGAGAATATGGTTAAATTTGTCAGAGATCTACAAGAGCGAGAGCTATCATTCGAAGAAAGCTTGATTCAAACTGAGATATTTTTGGATGCCATGTCCAAAGTGATGATGATACCAGGTGACTGGCACGCCGGAATGTCTATGCTACAATCTATCTACAATTTATTTTGGTTTGGACTTTTGGCTCCCTTTCGTGATAAGCTAGAATGGAAGCAAATCACTAAGGACGTCCGCGGATGCTACTATCAGGCTTGTCGTCTTCTCAACTTTATTCTTCACGAAGTCTTGAGACTATTTCTGTTTGAGTTTGCGTCGGCATTTACAATATATGATCCCAATGCTGCTGGCAGTGCAAGTCATTTATCCGACTTTGTTTCTGAATTCAAGCAATACTTATCGGATGCTTTTGATGGAGAGGATGAGTGGAGGCGAGTCTTGGTTCTCTTCGTGCGAATGGCAACAGATTTCACGTCGTTCGTGAATTCTTATCGGTGTGGTGACGCGGTTATGATTGAGAAAGGATACCTTGTTTATGCGCCGGTTTGGCAGCGAATGGGCCAATCAAAATACACCGAAAGGACTTGGCATCAACTCGAGACACTTTATATGAAGTTTCCTTTCTCGCGGTTGCATGAGTGCCGATTGAATAGATGTGTTAGGAGGTATCCTCGGTCAGCAAACAAACGGATGATGGCACAGGACGAGGCCATTGAGTTGTGGAATCGGTTCTTTTCTGACTTTCCGAAAGTCAAAACTCTAACTTCGTGGGTACTCCAAGGCAACTACGTCGGACTCGCACAGCGTTGCCGGAATTTCATTGACATGTTCTACCGTCTCCAGCACAAAGATGAAAGGCCAGTGCATTTGCATGGGGTTGAACCTTCCATGATACCTGAGATGCAACTGATTTTCGAAGGTCTCATCAAATGCAAGACACAAACAGTCGACTGTGAACGGAAGTTTACTGGGTGTTTCTTACCCAATGTGTTGGAGAAGTTAGATAAGATTGGCAAGAGGGCGAAGCTGGAAAAGCAAATGAACGAAACAGACCACACACACAGCTACAACGAAATGTTTTCGTCGGTTAATCAGGTCTACATCGAGCAACGCATCGGGTCTAATTCAAGCAGTGGAGAATCTAATGTCAACACTAATGGCGAGGACAACGGACTGAATGATTTATTTGATGAATTAGAGGGCAATGCAGACGGTTGTGATAGGTATGCAGCAGAAGACGAACTATTGGCGAATGTCCGCGACACACATGATGTGAGTGAAAGCGAGGCATCACTTGAAGAGTCAGGAGTAGTTGCTGATGTAGGGGACGACGAAGAGATGTTACATGGTAGTGAATACGTTCATAGGTATGCAACATCTGATTTGTATGAGGACGGCAATAGAGTAATTGTTGAAATGAACATTGGAGAGGTGAGAAAAATAGACAGAGAGAGAAATGAAAAGAAACGAAAAGTAATGAGAGAACTAGTTTTGAAAGTCAATGAGTTGAAAAAGATGGGCAGAAATGTAATTGTTGAAGTAGAGTCAAACAACCTCAGTGACCAAAACTGGAGATTGTATACTAAGAATTTGAGGGCCAATGCAAAATTCAAAACTAAAGTTTGTTCATAATAAATCAATTATGCATGAAACTAGTTTTCTTTTATTTTGTTCCATCTACTACCTTTGTAGCTAAAGATCTCTTGCTGGCAGTATTTCGTTTAACTGCACCTCCAAAAACATGAATACCATCCCAGTATTTATCAATATCACAGCATAGAATATGGGACTCGACTCCCTCCTCGTCGACAGATTTCTCTCTATTGAGTTCGAATCGGTGCCCATCACGATATTTGCGAAGGACAATGATTTCATTCGCCAATAATTGCATCATGGTGGCTTCCACATTAAACTTTGAGAGCGTAGATTTTCTCACATTGTAAATTTTAAGGAGCCAATTAGGATGATTCCACAGCAAATTTTGAAGGCCGTCACTAGAGACAGGCATTGGGAATGGATGAGAGACGACGTCACTTTTCAAAAACTCAATTAGACTTGTTTTAAAAACTGGACGGAAGATCTTTTGCCAAGTTCCCTTACAAATGGAGCATTGCGTCCCACACGGTTCTACTTCGTCAATCCGTATGTGATCAAGTTTTCCACACGAAAGAAATGCCTCGCCCCGAGCATGATGGCACCCACGATCAAGGCAAAAGTACTTAAGAACATCTAGCAACATAGATTGCTGCACGCGTCTCCATCGTTTCACTTCCCTATCAGGAAGCTTGTACTTGCTTTCAACCGCTGTTCTCTTCTCGTTTGCTGATGAGCGACGAGGTGTTTGCAGTCCAACAGATTGTGAAACACCATCATTGAAGAAAGAAGACTCGACAGCAGCCTGAAGTGAGTTTGGATCCGCTCTATTCAAACCGACACTCAAAGCCGAATTAATACCAAAAGATTGCATCTCCTCTTCGTCCAACATCATTTCAACCTCAGTAGGGTGATGAAAAAGCCACATCATTGTCAAAAACGATTCAATATTAATAATGGATAGCATCCTTCCTTTTGAACCCTCTGTACGAACCAATCGACCACGCTCTTGGAAAAACGTAACAAGATTGTCAGGCACTCCTGCTCGCACCTCCTCCAGTAGATCAGATTTATCGAAACCAATATTTGCCGAGGGGGTAGCCACCATGGCACGAGGGTTGAAGTAATCAAACTTGAGAGCCGCACAAAAAAGACGAATGAAGTAGAATTTTTTGAATTTATGTTGGCGACCATGGACATGAATGACATCAACAGAGCTCTTGTTTTCATTCAATTTCCTCTCCAACTCGCGAACTAGACGATGTGTCAAAGACCGTGTCGAGCCAAGAATCAACACACAAGAGTTCGGTGGATGAGTCTCGCCAGAAATAGAATTCGTAAGAGCTCCCACCACAAGACCAAGGCCCTTCGTAACGTAGTTAGTTGTGACTGCAATTTCCATTTCGATATTGCGTTGTTTAAAGTGGTCCATGCCTGGCCACAAACGACGTCGTTCAGGGAGTGGGATGGTCGTAATCTTTTCTAATTCTGCGAAGAAAGAATCAGTCATTGTCGCGGACATGGCCAAAAAACAAGGATGTGTCTCCGGCTTATCCTTGGGAAATATCCTCTCAAATAACAGCTCCTTAAGCATGCGAATTGGTGTTCTAAAATGGGAATGCATTACAAAAAGGTGAGCTTCGTCGAGACCGACGGCAGTGAGTGCATGGCGCAAATAGGCACGGTAGATAGCCTGCAGAAGAATAGGATTAGCCACCAAATATTGAGGAGAAACAAATAGAAAGAGGGTGGATGTAGAACCCGATTGTATTTCGTTGATTCGTGGGATGATTGTAGATTGCAATTTGTCTTTGTCGATCTCGTCGAGATGAAGAACTTCAACAATGCCATAACTCTGATTGGCAGCTTTCATTTTTGCGATTTGATCGGCACTCAACGAAAGCAATGGAATTAAATTCAAAATAATAGCGCCAAGTGAAGTGCCAAGCATGCCAACATAATGGCTCTTTCCAATTCCAGTACGGCCAACAAAACCCAATTTAGATTCACAAATATCTGGATCTATTGTCATTCGAAGAGCCTCTTTTTGGATGTCTCGTAATTCTGGTTTCCCCCACACTTTCGTTGAGAGATCCGTCAACATTTCGTCAAAATTATTGTATGGTAAATCCTCGAGTAGTGCATCGAGTTGGGCGGCATTTGAACAAGCAATTGAAAGCATTTCATCGAATTCGCCATCATTATTGAATGGGAGACAAGGGGCGTCGTCGGTGGTTCCGAGTAATTCGGGACGGGAAAGCTCGTGAGAAGCATGTGAGAGACCGAAAGGGCGTGGGCGCATCGATAGAAATGGCGCAGCAACTGTCGGGCGTGTAGAATTATGATAGGGATGTGGCAGGAAACTAGCAAAAGAACTGGCATGAAAAGAGGATGAAATCGAAAGATTCGACGTAGGAAAACCGTGCCGTCTGGCGCCGATGCCATGTTCAGAGCGACTATTAGAGTTGTTGTGTGTAGTAGCATCGCTGGTGGTGTTGAGTTGCGGCTGACTAGCCGATGAATGGAGATGGATTCGTCTCGGCATGGTGATGGGGCTGACAGCGTCGAAATAATATTTTCTGAGATCTGAGTGTCAGACAGGGTAAATTGAGTTGCCAGGATGTTTGTAAAGGGTCTGAGCCCAGAGCATAGAGTGCCAAGCCCTCTGAAAAAAATCTTAAGGCATAATAAAAACATTTCAAATAAGGGAGCTAGGGAAATAATAGGGAAAAATAGAATCTAAGAAAAATATAGTACTTCTGTTAAAAAAGCTTAATAATACTATAATACTGGCACTCTTAGCTCTGTCTTCAGTGTGGGTACCTCTGTTTAGAGTACAATAGTATTGTACTCCAGGATTAAGGTACATACTTACATCTATCAGATTGATTACATACTATTTATGGTTCTTCTATTTATCTTCCTACCTAACATTATCTTCTACCTACGTATGCATGTCAGGTACATATTATGTGCAACCATACAAAATAGAAACATATTTTTGAAAGACAGGGCGTAAGTAAATAGACTTACATCTGAGTCGTGAATAGTCGTGTAAAGGTTACATTGTCTTGTTAATAGTACATGGGCATAAGTTATTCACCCAATAAATACTATATATACTAATGGGGTGTTGTACATATTACTCTCCCATACTTTAGAAAAGTTCAAAGCTAGGTATGTATTCAAATAAAGGGGTCTACTTTGTCATTTTTGTACTGTTACGTACAAAAATGACAAAGTAGACCAATTATTAATGTGTCTATATTTTTCATTTGTTTTTCATTGAATAAAAATACAACATGAAAATTCACTATGTAAAGTCAAATATCTAGTGATTTTTGTTAGTGTCGTTTGTTTTCAAGAAATGCTAGAAAAACCTCTAGCTTTAAGTTTTGCTCAAAAGGGTATCAAGTTCCCACTCGCTTTTTTAGGGACAATTAAATAATTCATTTACTAGTAGTATGAAGAAAAAAAGATTTTTTAATAAAATAAAAAAAATTAAAACAATGAAAAGGCCTTTTTGGATTGAATATTTTTCTAAATATATTTTTTTCTATGTAACCCAATATAGTCAATAACTATTCAACCCAAATACACTGGACGATTCCTACAGTACCTTCTACTAACAAACCTTGAATTCCTATGTAGATAGTCTGTAAAACTGATACATTAGCAAAACAAACTTGAATTAATATGTGGTTAGATACGTGGTTACCATGTCTGATTCCACCTTTGATTCAAACCACTCCATATTATGCACCTCCCTAATAGTAACCAATGTTGATTGTTCCAAATTCCTCAATCTAACCAATGAAGTATCAACCATTGGGTTTAACCCTTCGGAGATCAATGTCTCAGCATGACAATCCAACCAGGCCCAGAAAGTAGATTGAAAGTCCAGTGTAGTAGGGAGAGAATCCAGTGCCTGGCGTAGAGTGCCCTGAGATGTCTTCAACGTTGTCTGGCGATCAGCAAGCTCTCATGAGTTCCTGTGCCTGGGCCAGCGTAGAACTGGCCAGAAGTAATTTTCTATCCACATCCAAGTCCTTTTCCATGGCCTCCTTCAATTTCTCTGTTGCCGTGGTGTTATGTTCCTCTGCAAGGTGTACCCAACAATCAATATCCTTCAAGTTTGAAGCCAGTTCCATCAGTGTGATAAGTCTGGTATCCATCCCTGTGCGGGCAGTTTCAAAGTCAGTCCTAGCAGAGTCCACCGTAGACTTTGCATTCTCATATGCCAATTGTGTCTCATTGCACCAACCCACAGCATTGTTGAGGTTCTCTACCACCTGTTCTAGAGTTGCTGTTGCCTCATCCAAACTTTGTCCACTGGCGTAGTAGCTAATCGAAGCAACCTTCAATTGAGCAGGGGTGAGAGAGTCAATGGACTCACTACTGCCATTGCTGGGATGTTCCATATCCTCCGGAGGGGAAGAGTTCCTAGCAGATTCGTGCTCCAAAATCATTTCCAAATTGCCAAGAGGGAGCAGCTGTTCCAATGTGGCCTCCAAATCATCTGCATGCTCCTGAAAAGGTTTGATTATTCTATCTTTGGTAGTTGTGCCATCACCAGCAGGTGCGGCCAAATTTGTGGAGGTGAGGGTGTGGGAGCTCAAAAGTGTTGGCGTACCATCCAACGCCTGGCCATCATCCAAATGGGTCAGAGCCGTTGTCAAAGACCTTTCATTCTTCAACATTGTAGGTTGTAGTTCCTTTGTAGGTGTTGAAGAATCAACCCCCACTGAAGTTGACTCCTGGGTGTGATGGGGTGTAAGCAGGCTTGGAGAATGCCTTCCCTCATCTGAACTTCTCTTTAAAGAGATTTCATCATCCAATTGATGGTGAATTGACTCCAATGCCAGTTGAAAAGAGTCAATTGCATCCTCCATGTCTGCATTGTTGGAAGAGGACCCTTCTGCGGTCCCCAGTTGATCTCCATCATTCTTCCAATACATTTCCTCAAGCTTCTTTTGCAGACCATCATCTCTGACATCATCGTCATCATCATCTCCATTCAAACTTGTATGTTGTTGTTGTTGCCCGAGTTCCATAGTATTGTCCTCATCATTCAATTGTTGTTCATCCCCTAGCTGAGTGGTTGAATCCATTTGCTTGGGTGCCCCTGTAGGGGGTGTGGGGACATGGTCGTCAATGGCATTAGACTGTCCCAACGTTGGGGGTGGGAAAGTCCATTGAATTGGATGCTCCTCATTGACTGGTGTGTGGGTGGATGCCCCCCATTAAATGTTGTTGTAGTGCCACATTTGCTCAAGTTACTCGGCCATGTGGGGGGTTCCTTTGTTGTCTCCAACCGGGGCATCCATGGCTCTTCTTTGAACCACTCATCAGATC
>JALLOT010004280.1:0-10456 GCA_036939595.1 Thalassiosira livingstoniorum | reverse complement strand
GACTGAGTGCAGCAACAAAAAAATAAAAAAGAAGGTCCCATTTTTGTTTTACATAAATATCGTATATTTTTTACATAGGAATATACTTTTGTTTTTATTTTCTACATCATTTGCATATATAATCAACATGGGATTCTATTTTTTTGTTAAAATTTTGTATTCTACGTAAAAATTTTGTATAAGTTTGAGAACTCTGTGCTGAAATCAAAGTTTTTCAACATTGGAAAAGATATTGATTTGTGTATGTAAGTTAAACATACCAGTCTAATCATGAGTATTGTTAGTGATGGAAAAGGATCATTTTGCAAACTCTGTAACATGTGTAATTTGAATAGATTTATTGCCCACATGAATGAATTCTACCATGTGTATTGGACCTAAATAGTGGGAGTACCATACTTAATAGGAGTACTTTAGTAATGATGAAGTCATTCAATGACAAAAAATAATTGGGCAATATTGTCCTTACAAAGCAAGTCTATGCGAACCAGAAAAATGATTCTTATGTGCGTACTAGATAGGTAGAGATAGAAAGCTGTGTATGCGTATTGTACCTAGATAGAGGTCCTTACTTACATACACCGCATGCAAACAATATCATGTGGCACTAGATAGTATTGTTTACTAAGTACAATATGGTACGTAAGAATTAAGTGGCGCTAGAGAAGAGCTGTACGAACCAACTTTACTCCCCCTATTTCTACTTGTATGTAAAATTTTGGATTTTTTTTTAATTTTCAATCTTGGTTCCTCTTCAATATTTTTTATGTCAGTTTTATATTTATGGTTACAGCTATTATAAATGAATAGAAAAATCCAAAAATTATTAAAAAATGAAAATAAATAAAAAATAAAAAAAATTTGCCAAAGGCTCTAGCCACAGCAAAGCCGAGGCTAGTGTCAGATGATGCCAGTTCAGTACTTTTGGTGTACACTTCCTGCATTGGTCTTGTGACAGTGCTGACTTCAGGTGATGCCGGATCGGAGCTGTTGGGGTTTGGTTTCCACAGTGGTCACTTTTCCATTTTTTGGTCTGGAATAAAACTTGTTCCATTTTTTTTGTCTTTAAGACATTTCTCCACCTGGGTTTTCCCCCTAACCCTTTAACTGAATTTTTATTTTTGCATGTTGTTAGACCATCTCAGTTGCATCAGTGACAGATGATACTCCTATTGTAATTAAATATGTAAAAGCACTTAAGGTACTTACCTTAGGTACATCATATTATTATACGAGTAATAATATTATGAGCGTAGATTGTATTATCAGTACCTGCCTCCTGCCTACCTTAGTTTTGTTTACCTTATTTTACGTACGTACGTAATGCTATCCCTCTAGAGAGAGCAAGGTACATAAGTACTACATACTCTAGGCAATTACCTAAATTCAAGCGAATAAATGTTGCCAAATAAAGTCAATGCCAATATTTATGGCGATCCAAATACTGCGGGGGAGGCTTATTATTTTTTTTCAAAACCAGAAATAAATCATACTAATTCATTATAGCATTTTAATGTATGTCAAAAACATACTATTTTACTGTGTACGTATAATAATATAGGAATAAGTATTTATTACAAATTAACTTACAAATTAAGTGAAAACCAAATTAACTTTAAGTAGCCTCCCAGTTTAACAAGAAAAGGGTTAAGTACTATGGTACTAGATATGTATCTACTACCAAGGTGTACTAGTTATCTACCTACCTCTAGGAGTACAGTAGGTATGCCTAAAAAATATTGATTGTTTTTTTTCAAATGGTTCAAAATGCATTCTTTATCATATTTACATTACAAAAGCCATCATGGAGAAAAATGAACTAATTGTATCTGGAACTACAATGCAAATTATAGCATAATCTATTGCATCTACTCCAACAATAGAAAACATACCAATTAGGTTCAATTTTGTGCCCATTTTAAACTAGATAGTAGCATAATGTCNTTTTGGTGTTCATCAATTCATAGCACTGTTTTACTTTTTCATAGTTCACACATTTAGGGTTAGGGTCCCTAAATATTGATTGTTAATTTTTAAATGGTTCAAAATAGACTCTTTATCATATTTGCATTACAAAAGCCATCATGGAGAAAAATGAACTAATTGTATCTGGAACTACAATGCAAATTATAGCATAATCTATTGCATCTACTCCAACAATAGAAAACATACCAATTAGGTTCAATTTTGTGCCCATTTTAAACTAGATAGTAGCATAATGTCAAAGCCATGCTCTACATAATCATCCTGATATGCCAATATCAGATCTATCTCTTTTACTTGATGACTCTTTAAAATACTCACACTTCATAAAATATCATCCATCACTGACTTGTCATTTTTGTGGTGATTGAGAATGAAATGAACAAGGCAAAAATAATTCATCATTTACATCTGTATCAGATAAGGATTTTGAACTAAAATAAAATGAAAAAAATCAGGTTTAATCTAGAATGGAATTACAGCATCATTCTAACAAAAAAATGACTTTGAGATAAAAGATAAATCAATGAAAACTATCAGTATCAACTACATTTTAAATTCTTCATCTGTGAGGGATGTAACTGGAAATGAATCTTTTCAACAATCAATGTCCATGAGGGCCACCAAATTGAATTTCACATCTTTGTTGGTTGTGTTTTTAATATTTACAGATACAAAAGACTTGATGTAAAAACATAATATAGAAACAAACCTAAAAACACATTTTAAACAAGAGATTTCTATTTTTCAAAAATGAAATAGTCAAAATTGAATAGTCAACATGCACAGTCAATAACACTCTAATGTCAAAGTTTTCAGCATTTTTTTGGAAAATATAGCTTGCTACATATTGTGTTTACCTTGCAATGGCCATTTTCTTTCAATGATGTTTCTAGTGCCTGATTTTTCAGACAGTAATATCTATCATAAATTATCATTGTTGACACATTTTATTCATTTGGGCTTAAAGAAATATTTAATTTGCAAGTTGTCTTCCTTTAAAGGCTTATTTACATGTTTTCTTTGTGTCTATCATATTATGGGAATGCAGTGGTCAAATTTGTGATATTCAAGCAAACCATTGGTAAAGAAGGATATAGCTATTCAAAAATAATTCAAAAATAAACTTTACAATTTCCTGTATGCATGAGATTGCTGGTTAAAGAGAAGCAAAATATGTCTTCAATTGTGGCATGTGTTTTATCCAGAAAATCCAACATGATAGCAAATAACAATGGATGTGAAATCATAAAAACCTGAGTATTCTTGTAATGCAGCTGCCCAGGAGTTTCAATTGAGTGAATTATGAAAACTGTGTGTTTTTCTACAAAGTGTCCTAAAACATTATCCATCAGACTGGAATGATTGATTTTTTGGTGTTCATCAATTCATAGCACTGTTTTACTTTTTCATAGTTCACACATTTCTCATCCCTAAAATAAATAAGTGAATGACCACAATTTTGCCTGCATTAGAGATTTTTCTGAATGAGAAAAATATAATTGCTAAAATTCACATAATTGCTCAAACAGAGAATATTATTCCTCTTATACATTATTATTGTCTTATTTCTCATTATTTCTCCTATATTTCTCTTCCATTATTGTAGGGTGGGCTCTACTTTTCCTCCATACCTCCTCTATTTTAATATTTTAATTTAGCACCAATTCTCATACAAAACCTAATGAAATAATTTGAAAAATGGTATGAATTATCATGTAAAAATGCCAAAAAAAATAAAAATACTTGTTTTGATTGAATGAGTGTATTATTTTTCACAGTCTTTTTGAGTTTTTCTTTTAATAACAATGAATGAAAATTTACACATTGTTTCATATGTATCATTTTATTTACTCACTCATATTTACTCTCCTTCATTCCTTCTCCATTCATTGTTCATTCAAAATTTTGAACTTGTGTAGCAATCATACAAAATTAGATGTTAAAAATTGGAAAATCATTAGAATTTATATAACTTTGTTTTAAGAATACAATCAAATGAAAAATGTGAAAAAATGCAAAAAAACTTGTTTTTGTAAAGATGAAAATAATTTTTATTTCTTTATTTTTTGTAAAAATAAGTAGGGATTAAGAAGGCAAGTGACAAGCTTTGATCAAAAATTATATTGTCTGTTCTTTGTTATTGAACTAAGGAAAATGACTAAGATATAGCAAGTCATGACATTGACTATCTTTTGAGGAGCTAGGTCTAAGCTATCAGGTTCTCTGTAGCATGAGGTCTGGCCATTGCCAGGCAGACAAAGGTAAACTCATGCTGCAGCAGCTGCTTCATGGTCTGTCCATGTACCACATGGCAGTGGAGACTGTGTCTGTCATGTGGGGCAGTTGCTGGAGCTGGGTTCAACACATCCTTGCTGGTCCTGTGGTGAAGGAACCTTGGGAAGGTACTGTTGTGAGGTGTGCATATTGAGGTAGAATGGATGAAATTTGATGTGGTGACTTGGTAAGAAATGATTGGTGAAGTAATCTTCTAAATTTTTTTATTCCAATTGCCCGTATGATATGGAAAGTACTGCCATCAACTTTGTTAATTAACCAAAAATATTGTGCTCATAGCATATGAGTGATGTTGCATGATGGTTCACGTGATGATGCCAACCGCAGTTATATTATCAACATAAATTAGGGTTGGGGGCTAAGGACATCCCAGTTCTTAGAGAGCAAGGCAAAAAATAACAGCTTTTTGACCATTTTGGAACAAAGCGCCAACCTCAGATTCAGCTACAGAAGCAGCCACAAATTTGAGAAGGCTGCACTTGATGTCAATGGATGCATTGAGCCATTGGGTATTGATGGGATGTTGTAACTTGCCAAGGTAAAAATAACCACCACAACTACTCTTTGCAAATGGTAACCGGAGTTGCTGTGGACCTTTAGTAGCATGTCGCTAGCACATGATTTTGGCATCAGGGTGAGTGGCTACGTAGTTGAGAAGCTTGTCAACCTACTTGTCAGTGAGTTGAATTGGTGTGGTTTGCTTAGTTCTGATGATATTGAGTCCCTTGAGCATAGTAATGTCCAAAGTCTCTGTGTAAAAGAGCACAGAGCTACAAACCTGTTGGATTTTCTTGGTGCTGGGTTTATTAAGGCTAGGGGCATCATTGATTGGAGTTGGGTTTTAGGAATTTTACTTATTGATTAGATGGGGAAGGTGTGAGGTGAGTGCTGGGATTTGTAATTTATTTTTATTGAATTTAATCAACCCTTACCCTAACCCTAATTTCATTTAAGAGTGATGCCACAAAACACTGAACCTTTCTAATCCTCAGCCATGAGCTCATACCACTTGTGCAAGATTTGAATTAAATGCATGACCTTGACTTGTGTTGTATATCCAATACCAAAATCATCAACTATTAGCACAAATTTGATGGTTTTGGTGTTGTTCATCCACAAACCTGGGGTGTACTTGCATTCTTTAATACCTTCAGGCTCAAGGCAG
Organism: Thalassiosira livingstoniorum; assembly: GCA_036939595.1. Classification (NCBI taxonomy): domain Eukaryota; phylum Bacillariophyta; class Thalassiosirophyceae; order Thalassiosirales; family Thalassiosiraceae; genus Thalassiosira; species Thalassiosira livingstoniorum. Next base: position 5,010 of record JALLOT010004280.1, on the reverse strand, counting down.
GATTTGAGTAAGTTGTTTGCCATTTTCCTGCAGTGGGGTGTCCATACATCCCTTTATTTACTTCTAGGTACAAATAGCAATTGTTGGCAACAAGGTTGTGGAGATTGTATTTGTGGAGGACCTTTTTGGAGACTAAGTGGACTTGAATTCTGGTATAGACGGGGACTTTCATTGGGGTGTTTAGATAAAAATTCTTGAGGCGGAGGCTAAAGAATCTGACATTTGGGGTAGATACATCATCATTCAAAAGGATTTTTGTAGCTGGAAGGTTGTCAGTTGTTGTTGTGGCTTCAAATGGCCAGTCTATCTGGTCCTCACAAAAGGTGAGTCATACCCTCTCTTGAATTCCCTTTGTAGATCTTATGTCAACAATGATGTGTATGTACACAACCTTCACTCCTTTAGGGATGGCCGACTTGGGGATGACTTGCATGGTCTGGGTTCCTACTTTGAAGAACTTGGTGCCATTCATGAGTTGGTCCATCTGCCTCACACCTCTTGTGTTTCTTTTGAGGTGGTGGTATGGTATTTCCACATTTTCCCTATCTTTTTACATTTAACAGCATTAACAAGGAAGGTATACACACAACATATCATACCATAACCAATGTGAATTGAATTTCACATTGCAAATCAATGTCATAAAAAAGATTTTATCCTGGAAAGTTTACATTTTATTTATTAATTAATTGATTTATAAGCTTCAACAGAAAACCTCATGCATAAAAAAATACAATTGAAAAATACAGTCAGAAATACAGTCATATTGTCAGCTGACAATGGCTCTTAGTCATTTTTATTATTATTTTATATTTTTTCTATTTTTCATTTCCTTTTGACAAAAATGAAAGGTAAACAGATGTTATACTCCTACCTACCTGCATTTTGTTTTTTGGTTGTTCAGTTTTGTACCCCCATAAAGCTTGCAAATCTACGTAAGTAAAAATAATAACATGATGATAAGAAGAGAAGCAGTACTGTAGTCTTGGATTGGTGTGACATATTGAATTTTACAAAGTCATCTAGGGATAAATCAAATGTCCAAATCAATTTAGATGGTAAAAAATCCAAATATAGAATATTAAGCTCTAAATTTGATAAGAAAAGTGTCAAAAATAGCACCAATTATGCCAAAATTTAATAGAAAAAGTTCCTTGTTTTTCATTTTTGGTTTTTACCTGTAACACAAAATCATTGTAGTTTATTTCTTAATCTAGTTTTTGACCCCATGAAGGTATGTGTAAACATAATGTATACATACCTATTGCAAATAAACATCATGCCTAGAGTGGGAGTATCTCATTGTTCTTGATCACAAAAAATAATTTATTGATTGTGTGACCGATCTCCCAAATCCCATGGCCTACTAGACTAGAGTAGGTATGATATGATACAGGCAATAAAAGAAGAAGTGACTAGGTACATTACTTGATTTACAGAATCTATCACCACCCTACAGTCATTTAATTGGAAAAGAAGAGATGAAGCAGATGAAGGAATGTACCTTGAGGAGCACAAAAGAAACAAAACCAAAACCAAAGGACAAGTCCAAAAGAAATGATAGTGGCACTTCAAAAGAATCAAAGGTGAGGATGGGTAAAGAGTGAATACCATTGGGGCACATTGACTGTGCTTCCCAGTGATGTAAAACATAACAAACCTCATCAATAATAAAAAAATGGCACTTTGTTAGTGCAACTAATAAAGTTCAGTACCCCCATAGTAAACAACTATCCAACTGTAGTTTTGTTGTATGGGTCACCACCCAATACGGCCCAAAGTGCCTTCATAGATCCACTGTCTACGCTAGACACACTCATAGCATGTTGTTGAAGAATATGTTGAGTAATAATCACATGGCCAGATTGTTGGGGAAGGAACAGGTGGGGAATGAGGTGGAGGAGGAACATGGATGGGATGAGGAGCGTAAGTGATATGTAGGAGGCAGATGCTACTGCCTCATCACTCCAGTTTGATGGTGTCTCTGCCACCAAGGTTGAATTGCACAGCATGCAATTGACTTGGAGATACCAAACACATCCTTTTTCTTTGGAAATATTTCCACAGCCTTGGGATAGACAACAAAGAGGCTGGTGACACACAAGTGGGGACCCTTATACAAGCATCACATCCACATTGTTGTTCCTGCTCAAAAGAAGGTTGAGCAAACTTGTTGTGGCACCAATAGGTACTGGTGGGTACGGGATGCCATGATGGTGGTGGATTCTCCTCTAAGCATGCCTCATGAACTTGAACTTCAAAAGTGCAATCAAATGGATTTGCAATTTGCCAGTGTCTTCCTCCACACTGCCAAAGGAAGCATGAATCAGGAAAATAACCTGACAGATCTCCAAAATCCCATGGCCTACTAGACTAGAGTAGTTACAATATGATACCGGAGATAAAAGAAGAAGAGACTAGGTATGTTACTTAATCTAAAGAATCTATCATTTCATAGGTAATTCAAGAATCAAATCAGAGTTACATACTTTTCAAAAAGTACTTTTTCATAAAAATTTATTGTTACTTTGAGGTGATGATTTTATTGCATTGTAATTATCTCAGTTAATATTCCTTTGGAAAATTGTCCCAACAACCACAAGTTTACCCAATTGTGTACCTCTAGACAGGTAGATAGTGGTTGGTAAAAAAATTGTAAAATAGTATCTAACTATTTTTGATTGAGATAATCACAACACAAGTCATTTTTACATCATAAATTACCATTTACTCAATTTTATTTTCCACATTTTACACAAAAATTACCCATTTTACACACTTCCATTTTTCCAATTTCCAATTTTACATTTTTTGAGACTCCTCCTACTCCTGTCCCGGGGAATCTAGTCACTACCTATCCCCCTAATTCGAACTATGTAAGTAGCTGCTATGTACTGTAAAACCATGATAAAAAACACTCCCTCTGTTCTACAAAAAATTGACAAATGGCTGTTTATTTTTGTCTCACAAAAAAATACGATTTTTAGTACTATCTCCTATAGTTGAATCTACAGGCTATGCTTGATGGCTTCCCTTCACTTGTACGCCATGGGATTGGCCGATGGACTTCTCCACCATGGCAAAAGCCATCGTGAAATGGAACGCCTTAATGGCCAAAAATAAGGAATCGCGACCCATAGCCATTGACCTTATGGACTCTCTATGAAGTCTAGACTTTAAACAACGGCGATCAGCATAGTACTGGTCGCGTACAACAGCACTACAGATTGCCATCCGCGGCCGCCATTGCTCGACCATGGCATCCAAAACAAACAAGTCATCAACCGTTTCAGACATAACCAAGTGCATGGTATGTCCAATACGGTCGAAGACTGTTGTCGATTTGGTCGGCAGCGGCGGCAGTGGTGTAGCCATTTCGAACGTGTGTCTTTTGTCACCATAATGGTGGTGATGCCATCTTTGTGCCATTTTGGCCTTGAAGGCACGTACTATACAATACTTACTTAGTACTTACTTAAGTACAGTACTGAAAATGAATTACGTCATGATGGGTGATGACAATATTTCATTTTGTTTTTATTTACATACTAGAATTTGGAAAAAAATTGAATGAAAGGTTAGGGTGACGTGGTCTAAAATGGGGAAATACTAAAATTGAGTAAATGGTAAAAATAAAATGGGCAATTGTTTAAATTGAGTAAATAGTACATTATGCAGGAGTACTGGTTTGAGACCTAATTGCATGAAGCCCATTCCCAAGAAAAGTGTCAATAAAAAGGATGAGGAGTTGGAAGATCCAACCTACACCCCAGAAATGGAGGAAGTGGAAAAATGGCTGTCTCCAGTAAGTGGTGTACCTCCCAGCAGTGAGGGGGGAGTGTCAGAGGAGGTGCCAATTGTGGAAGAGGTTGTTGTTGTTAAAGAATCACAAAAAGTGCAAAAAGTGCAAAAATCCCAAAAAGTGCAAAAATTGCAACAACCCCAAAAATCTCAAAAATCTCAAAAATCAGAAATTGCCACTAATGCCATCACTTCTCCAACAACCACCATCAATACCACTCCTCCCGATGACACCGTTAACAATGTTGTGGATGCTGTAAGCCTAGCAACCCCATCCACCATTGATAATGGATTATCTCTTGGCACTGAAAATGCGCAAAAAATGCATTTTAATGATTTTTGGGATGGTCATGCCAAGAGACATGGGGGAGATGACTCCAAACCTCCTACTGAGGCTATGGCAAAAAATTCTATTATGAAAGAGGAAACTGCTGACCAAGTTGGGAAGGATTTGAAGGTGCTGCCCTTTCTATGCACTGATGGATATCCCAAACTATAAAAAAATGTGGAAATTGACAAAAACATGTCTCATGCCCTTTTCCAGCAGGTAGATGAGCAGGTCAAGTCCCTGCCTGGTACCTACCACACTGAAGAGCACACCGAACCTTGGACTTACCCAATGAGCTCATATGAGTTTGATTATTCCTACTCTCATTGTACTGATAATGATGTTGAAATGTGGTCAAAAGGTGAGGTGACCAAAATTGTTTTTTTAGTTGAAGAGGAACCCAAGAAAAATGTGGACCCGATTTGAAACCAAAAAAGGTTATTCTATTTCAAAAAATACTATCCCCAGACTTTCCAGGATAATCAAATCAAAAAGGAATTCAAAGGGTTGGTCAATGCCTATCTCAACTGGTATGATAAGAACAGACGTGGTGTCTTGTGGAGCTGGAGCAACATGGTGAAAGGTCATGAATGGGAATACAAGAATGCGGAAGCCAGCAAAATCCCAAAGGGCAACTCGATGGGACAAATCAAACCAAAAAGTAAGAAAGGAATAAAAAAATTCTTGAACCAGTATGGGCTTTGCACTCCCTTTTGGTATTGTGAGAGTGTGACTAATTGCTGCAACCCCATATCTTGGCTTGATGATATTGAGGTGTTTGATTGGGAAGACAAGCACAACCATTCTGATGACCATGGGGATGATGGAGATGACAATGATGGAAATGATGGAAAGCCACCAGCGAAGAAACCGAAGACAAA
>JALLOT010004279.1:0-10451 GCA_036939595.1 Thalassiosira livingstoniorum | reverse complement strand
CATTTTTTACGCTGTGGCGTAAAAAATGCTGTCCAAGGCAGCGGATTGCCATTTTTGAGGCTTGTTTTGATGGTGATGCCATGGTGCTAGACCCATGGTGTCATACATAAATGGAGAGGTAATCGCGAGAAGAATTCAATTTGAAGAATCAAAAATCTCTTACTCAATTACAGCCCTTAATCCCGTCATTTGTAAAAACTATACCTTTTTTGTGGGACAGAAGTAGTAAGTAGATAAGTACAATACTTAGAAGTAATGGTAAGTACAATATTGTAGTAGTACCCAGTGCAATGCACAAAAAGATACTATCACAAAGCAGTGTCGATATTAAAGGTTATAAAATGAGAAATTAATCAATAAACCTTTTTAGCTTAAACATTTTTTCTTTTCAGGTATCCAGATACCGACGATCGATGAGGATCGTTGCTTCGCCTTTCTTCTGCCTCGTGTCGATGTCACATGGCGGGCAGGAGCATGCATTTCCGTTCTCACAAAATCAAAATTGACGTCCACAAAAACGGAGAGGACAACTCATTAGATTTATTGCAAAAAACACGAAAGTCATGCCTCCTTCTTCCTCCTCAACCACCACCATTGCCGCCGCAGCTGCAGGATGTGCCCTCGCAGCCTTCGCGGCCTCCCGACTCCTCTCCAAAAAGTCCAGTAACTTCGACGCCACCTCGGGCAAATCCTCCTACATCATTGCCGGAGATATTGGTGGGACCAACTCCCGCTTTGCCCTCCACATTCCCGGTCAAAAAGACCCACTTCTTGTGCACATCTACCCAAATGAAGAGGCGTTGAAGACTGCGCCTACCTATCATCATGCCACTTTGAAACCGTTCTTGGAAAAGTGTTGCGAGGAGGTAGCTGAGTGGAAGGCCCTCGGAAGCAGCGTGAAGGAGATTGTATCCAAGGTTCAGGTTGTAGCGTGCCTTGCTGCAGCGGGTCCTGTCAAGTCAGACAATACTGTCCTCATGTCGAATATTGCTGGAGGGTGCATCATTGATGGAAATGCAATTGAAAAGTGTGGAGATGGAACATTGGCAACGGTGGTTCGTTGCAAATTGGTCAATGACTTTGTGGGGCAGGGTTATGGTGCTCTAGATTTGGATTTGGATAAGGAGGTGGTGGAATTGATTCCTGGATCGAAGGCAAAAATCGATAAACTTGGGCCAAAGGCATGTGTTGGTGCAGGGACAGGGCTAGGTCAATGCTTTTTGACTATTTCTAGTCTGCAGCCTGAGTTGGGGTATGAGTGCTATCCATCAGAGGGTGGCCATGTGTGCTTTGTGCCCAGGGGTCCAGTGGAAGTGGAGTTGTTGGATTACTTGAAAGAAAAGTTTGAGGGCTTTTATCGCGTTTCTGTAGAACGTGTTGTGTCTGGACGTGGCTTGGCAAATGTGTATGAGTTTTTGGCCAAGAAGTTCCCAGATAGGATTGATAAAGAAATCCATGAGGAATTCTTGACTGCTGGAGACCAACAGGGTCGTGTGGTTGGCGTCAACTCAGGCAAGGAGGGAAGTTTGATGGCACAGGCTGCGGATATCATGATTTCTGCGTACGGTTCTGAGGTTGGAAATGCTAGTTTGAAGTTCATTCCCACTGGAGGTATGTATGTCACTGGTGGACTTACACCGAAAAATATTAAATTGATTCAAGGAAAAGATAGTCCTTTCATGAAGGCTTACCTTGACAAAGGACGCTTGAGTAAACTGTTGGACACAGTGCCTCTTTTTGCTGTGATGACTGAGGATATTGGGCTTCGAGGAGCGCGTGTCTGTGCTGAGCGGGTGAGTACGAATTCTCTTATTTGGATGTTCTAGCCATTGCCTTCGTTTTGATTTTATCTGACTTTTATGGTTTTGTCTCCCTTTACTTCTAGGAGTACAACTATTTGAGTGGAAAGTGAGAAGCCTATTCTGATAGTCCTAAACGCCACCAAATTTTGATTCTTTTAAAAATGTGCTCATTAGTCAAAAAAATAAGAAAATCTGACAAAGTGATGAATCTTTTTGTTGTTCATTCTAATCAACCAACAAGTAGGAAAATACAATTGAAATAAAACAATGGTTTTGAATGAAAGTGTTCGTAATTCCGATTTTCTGCCTGGCGCATAAGCTATGCAAATGCAACTGATAATGATATTCTGATACCAGTGTTTTCGACTGCACGCAGAATGCTTTTTGCATGAGTCCACACCTCTCGGAGAAATTGTTGCCTTCTTTTCAATCAATCATTTTCAGAAAAATACATATTTTTAATTAAATTAGCTACGTAGACAATTTTCTCTTGGAATCAAATAGTTCACAACAAGTGAGCATCTGAGACTAAAACATCCCAATCTTCCCCTGAACAGCCTTCTGCCCCTCCGCCTCCAAAATCTTTTGCTTCTGAGCATCTGTCAGCGTATCCTTCACCATCTTCCCCGTCTTTTTCATCGCCCGATCATCGTCCAAATAATCTTCCCCAATCCCCCTCTTTGGATCCTCCAAAAATTCATTCTGTGCATCCTCACTCTTGTACACACACGACAGTTGAGGCTGATCATTCAAATCCCCCACAAACGCCCACGTGTTCATGTTCATTTTGCAACTTCGAATTTCATTGTCATTGAGTAGTTTTCGCTCTTTCAACACAGGAACGATGTTGGCTGGACGTAGGACACATGCCGGCTTCACATCCGCTTGAGCCACGTACACATTGAATGGATTGAAGCTCACAAAGACGCGTTGATCGAATGCCATGGCCGATGCTCCATAGGTCGTGCACAATGTCGGATTGGGTGCATTTTTATCCACGGCATCACGAGATGCCAAATCTTTCGGGTTGGTATTGATCTGACTGTCCACTGTGACACCGGTACCTATCCCGAGGACGAACACACCCGCCAATAACGCAGCAGAAACGGAGGAGGGGAGACGAAGGCCCGTGTCGCCACGGCCAAAAGGGGATGGGATGGAGAGAGAAGTGTCATCGGGAGTGTTGCCGGTGAGGGAGGGGGTGCCGAGGTTGTCAATGGGAGGTTCTCGGCGGCGACGACGGGGTTGCCGGGTATATNTTCTCGGCGGCGACGACGGGGTTGCCGGGTATATTCAAAACCATCATCCTCGTCGAAATAGTCAAAGTCATCGTAGTCGTCTTCGTCATAGTTTCTATTGCGTCTTTGTGCTACAGCCGAACTTCTTCGTTGTGACGACAAAGGTAATTGTGGCGGAGAAACGAATCTAGAGCAGTCGGTGTTCAAACTCAACTGATGAGCAGGAGAACTTCGTTTTGTGTTTATCCGTTCAATTCTTCCAGAAGAGTTGAAACATTCAATTTCACGACATTGGAACAGTAATATTAAGCATAATTGAAGAGCCACAGTCGGAACAGAACATCGATTCGGGAGAAAGTTAGTTTGACAATGATGATGGGATTTCTTCGTCATTATGATGAGTTACACGGAAGTCAAAAGTGTGCGAAGCAGTTAGCAGTTGCCTTCTATTAGCCCAGTATCTATGTATCTAGAAGTAATTCAGTTGTGTGTTTTGTGTTTTGCGTGTGCCTGTTTTAGTTGTGTTGTTTCTGAGTGATTGATCAATAATGTGAAAGTTGATGATGTTTCATGTTTCCACAGGTTTCAACTCTTCATTTTTCTTGGTGTTTGTATGTTGTCCGTGATCCGTGATTATTGATTATCCATGGCTTCCAGGTTCCAGGTGGCACAATGTTCAAATGTGGCAGCTGTAAACTTCAGCTACTAAAAATGGACTATCAAAAGCTACAACAGCTACAAACAACTTTTAAATCTACCATTACTTATCATCACTCACAATAAATTACGTTTTCTTTTTTTTGTCTACACTCAACACTCAACTTGTTTGAATTCAAATAAATACTTTTTATAAATTTATTGAATGATGCTGAATGATGGCACCTGAATTTTATAAACATATAGTATAGTCTAGCAACCAACAAAATATGCACAAGTACAAGTGACTGGTTGGATGGTGACTTTTCAAATAGATAACTAAAATTTTAAAGTACATTTAATTGAGCCATCACTGGTCAGAGGTTAAATTACTCTTGTAGGAAAGAAACACCTCCCTTGGATTATAAGTAATATACACATCATGGTACAACATAAAATTATGTTACTCACTGCTGCTTTGGCAGCAGCTCAGACTCCATTTCATTTTGTTTCCTATGATCTAATAAGAGTGTGGACAATAGTTCCTGCTTTGCAAGCAGTGTCCATCCTATGTAGAACTGTTGGAACACTAAGGTCTGTAAGAAAGGCCAGGGGAGATCCTAGTCATGATGATAAGTGGTGTTAAAATTCCAGGAGTTCACGTATCACTTTTGAGTGCTGTTCTCACAAAACAAGAGTGGCTTTTTTGTGTGCAAAGTCAATTCTGCATTCCCAGATTTTCTTGAAAAATGTTCTAGAGGGTGCACATTAAGACTGTTACCTTGTCTTTGACACTGTCAGTTTTGAATTGGAGTAATGCATCTTTCCAGTGTGATGGCAGTAAGTCCCTTGGAAAGGCATCATGCCACCAGGGGTCACCATCAACCATTTTCCTCAGTGGTGGGTATAGTGGATAGTCACCATCAATTGGGGCATCACCAGTGGTCACCAGTTAGTGTCTTAAAATCCGAATGAAATGGATATACACACCTGACGGTACTACCTTTGAGAGAAAGAGCTTCTGTTCAAGTTCAAGGAGATCATACTCGGCTTGTCTCCAATAAAGACTCGGCCCCACCACAACACGGACAGGTGGATGTTGAAAATGGGCCATAGTTCTTCTGCCCAAGTGAGAGCCAGATAAAGATGAGTTTCATCCCTCAAATGTTTTTACCTGAAACAGCTTCCTCCTGGCACAGCCAATATTGTACCACATAACCTTATCATATTGTGGGTAAGTCTATCCTCACTTCCCTATGAAGTATCTACAATGTTTGGGCAGCATAATTGCCCTTTTGATCTGATCTTCATGGTGGTTTGTGATCCATTTAGATCTGATGCAAAGCATAGCTTTGCTTCCCTCATGTGGAGTTGGACTTGAGTTGCAGGGATGCTTTCTTCTCAAAATTAATGGTGACTTCTCACAAAATGTACAGCAGCAATATACTCCTATCTCAAAACAAACATAAAAGTAATTTTTTCATTCTTCCTCTTTACTTTCACCTGCTATCTGAAAGTTCATTGCACTCTAAAAACAGTTTTCAAGCTCATTTCACTGGTTGTAGATGTCTCATATTCATAATAGATACAGTTACTTTCTTTTCTCTGTTGCCATTTCCTTTGGTTGCTGATATGTATGAAGTTCTAATTTAGGTTTGACATTTGGGTAGGGTTAAAGATAAGCTATTAGCTACAGGGATGAATTGGGATTCTTTATTGTGGTTAGCTCTATTATTTTTGGCTTATCTCTTCATTGCAGTTGCTATTGGAATCATGAAGAGTTCTTTCCTCTATGGGATCAATGTTATGTTTTAGTTTGCATTTGCTTCATGTTCAAAGTCACCCTTTGCAATATTTCCAATCTCAGAGGATCAATGTCAGATCTGAAAATGATGGTATGCTAAAAAAATCTTTAGTTTGATAAAACTGTTGTAGCAGCTGTAGATTTGTGTTTGAATTGTACCATTGAACAAGGTGTTTAAGTATTGTACTTTCTACAATTTATCTCGGCTGGTGCTGATGGTGATGGAAAGTAGTTGAAGAGATGCATATATATGATGCTTTTTCATGTTGTGATGTGAGCATCAAATTTTTCACACTATCTTGAGAAATTATTGTTGCATATTTTTCATTTACAAAAAAGTGAGAAACAACTTTTATCATTAAATAGACCAAAATTATTCAACAGATTTTTGAGGTCAGATATTGGATATTATATTGATTATAAACTTTATTGGCAGTAAAAAATGAAAAAAGCCTCATGGCTCCAAATGTAAGCCATTGATCAATTTATGGATGACAATATTAGGTTGTCCATATCTTTTCAGTAAGTTATGCCATATTGTATCAATACAATAGTAATTTCATTTACAACCTGGTACCTATTATTTTTAGGAATATGAATTCAGGGAGATAGTTGTAATAGCTTGAAAATTCATTAGTATGACCCAATTTAGAATAACACAAATACAGAACAAAATTGAGTTTTGGATAGACAAGTTGAAAAATTCAGGATGATAATTTTTATGTACAATTTTGTGATAGTTTTGATTCCGCATAAAGAGGACCACAATGCTGATATCATCCTAGGAAAAAACTGGTAACAGATTATCATCATTTGGGGCTAGCTTGAAATATATTATGGCTCAAACCTGACTATTGAGTTTTTTGTCCAGAAATTGTTTTGATGGTTTTCTTTCCTCTTAGGAAAAAATGGCACAATCACATAGGTATTTTTGGGTTGGTTATGATTGCACTTTTTAATTTTACTTAACAAGGGGAGAAACTAGTAAAAAATGAAAACATGGAAAATTTTAAAGTGGAATGAATCAATTGCTAATTGAGTACACGTAAGCAAATATGGATGCTCTAAGCATGGCATCTATTATTTTTCTTTGGTTCATAAGTAGATATGTGGGTAAGATGGGGCTCAGTATGACTCAATATTGCATAATTAATGTAATAATTTTAGATTCAATGTGACTTTTTGATTTTCTTGGCTGCATGACTATTAAAACTCCACAATATATTTACAGTTGGACATTATCTTTAATTCATATGAGATAGGTATTCATTTTTGATTGCCAATTAAGGCCATCACTTATTCTTACAACTTTTTAAATCAATAAATACAAGTTCTCAATGTAGTAATGTTATGTACTTACATAATTCAACAAAAAATAATTGGTACTCAGAACATTACTTAAACATAAAAAACTAAATCCAACACCTGTATATTCTTGGCTTTCATCACTTCATCAAGCTTTGGACAGATTCCTTGGACGGAGTAATGAACAATAGCTATGTTAATCTTTGTTAACTCATACTATCATTAATATTATGCAAAATGAAACAGTACTGCAATTCTATTGCACAACAAAGATCCTGGATATTTGTTGTGCAATAGATTAAGTATGAAAAAATTGCATGTGAATAGGAACTGGAATTCTATTATGATCAGCAGATAGATTCTACCTTGTAAGAGTAGTAGATAACATCTGACTGTAAGTTGAGAATAATGTGGCCAGTTTCAAAGAAAAATAACAAAGAAAAGTTTATCACATAATTTTCAGTTTTGGATTTATTTTTGCTGGAATGTTTTTTTATATTCAATTTTTGAATTGTTTTAATTCATTCCAGAAGAATGATATGAGATGATTTTCTTAATTCCAAATCATTCCAGTTCATTACATCAAATCTATGCATCAAACAAAAAAGGGCCTAAACTCACCCTAACTTCCAACAAATTATTTCATTTTTTTGGTTTTTTTGGTTTTCAAGGTGATAAGAATTTTTTAGGCCTGTATTGCTGCCAGTGAGATGAGTAATTGGTACAATTCATAACTATGTAAGTAAGTAGTCTCTTTGTGTTGTATCAACTAAGTAGTATGGTAGTAATAACTATAAATACCCCTTGATAATAGCTATTAGACCATACACCATGACATTCATCCATTGGATTAGTATGTGGTGATCTCAATAAATGCTGCTGTCCAAAGGAATCAACCACATTAGGCCTTACCTTAAACTCTTAAGGAAAGTATTTGGTTTTCAAAATTTGATAAGTAGAGATGGTTGTCTTAGATGTTACATAGATGTTGGTGGTTGAATGAGTTCCCTCTAGAGGCTCAAGGTAATTCCTATGTTGAGCAATTTCTCAGTACAATGGTGTTCTCCAAAATTTCCACATGCCAAATGTCAATCCAATGAATTTTTGTCTAGTTTTTTGTAATAAAATGTTACTTGTACAACAAGGAGTAGGTACATGAGTATTGTAAGTGTCATAGTATTGACTTAGATACCAGTTATTATCCCAGACTGTTATTATCTTGTTGTGAGAAATGAAAAATGAAAAAAGTTTACTCATATCTAGATAAGTTTTGGCATTTTTTGTTTCCTGGTGGATTGATTTTTCAGCTTTTGGAATGGTTTTTCCATCTGGAATAAACTGCAGTGAACTGTAATAAAAAATATATCCAGCTGGAATGTTTCTATCCAGAATGATTTTTTTATTCCAAAAACCATTCCATTAAATTCAAAAATTCACCCAGGACTCAGTCACATAATGAAACTTTTCACAGTGAGATTTTTTGACAGAAAACAAATCACACTTAAAATTGAATGGTTCAAAAAATCTTTCATGTCAATTAATTTACATGATTTACATAATGTAGAAAGAATTAAAAAATACAATGGCTATAGTGTGATCTGTGAGTCTTGCAGGAGGGTTGTTTTTTGTAGCCAATAGATCAGTGTACATGAACAAACAAGTTGATTGAGTTGATGTTTCATGTTTTGCAATTATCCACAGATTATCCATGGCTTCTAGATTCCAAGTGGCACAACATTCAAATGTGCTTTTAAATCTCACAATACACACTACTTACAATAAATTATGTTCTCCATTTTACATTTAATTTGGCTGAATTCAAATAACTAAATTTTATACATTTATTTAATGACAACAGCCATCTTTTATACACACACAGACTAGTAACCAGCTAAAGAGGTACAAGTATGATACTGGTTGAATGGTGACTTTTCAAAAAATGAACAACAGCTAAATGTTCCTGTCTCAAAACAAACATAAAATTAATTGGTCCATTTATCCTCTTTACTTTCGTCACTACATGAAAGTTCCTTTCACTCTCAAAATAGTTTTCAAGCTAATTTCACAGGCTACATTGGGCAATCTCTTGGTGGTGGTGAGCATGTAGATGTAGCTATACATAGATGCAGTAAAAAAATGTCACATTATCAATCTTGTGGACATTGTAGTAACCTAATAGTAATTTTTTTGTTGCTAAAATATCAATTTTTTGTACTTTTTGGAGATTAGAATAAGTATGAGGTGTCTGTGAAGTTTGTCACTGTAAAGTACAACAAGATTTACCTGGCATCCAGATATTCTTACTAGCTTTTCTAGTTATTTTTAAAAATTGTCCAAAACAATTATAATGGTGGTGACATTATTTGAGTTCTTCCTGTAGAATTTTTGTTACTTCCACATCATATAATATATTCTAAATAGTTGACCCCCCCATTTTGGTAGTAAGTAGAAAATATGTAGTGTAGCTAGTGTAAGTAAGTACTGTAGAACTTATAAATAGGGTAGGTAGTATGGTATTTTCATGTGTGAGTATTATTATTACTATTACTATTAGGTAAGAGTGTAGTAATAATGTTTTTGTTTGTGCATCTGATGTGCATATGTGCATTTCTTCCTGTTTGTTATTTCATAAACAATTATGGTATTCAGATGGTGTTCTCATAATCTGGGTAAATAGATTTGTGGTACCTGCATTAATTTTTTTACATTGAAAGGCTATGGTATTTTACAATCAACAAAAAAATGGTGACCATGGCAAATATTCTGATTCTGAAAATTTGAAAAATAATAATTTTATTATTTGATGTGAAAGGTTGTGGGTTTTTTTGACTTTTGTGTGAATTGTGAGTGTTGTATTGTGGGAATTTTGCATGCACATTCAGGTGATGATTCCCAGAGTTGTGGAATACTCCTACTTCTTGTTCAAGAACTTTTGTACTTGAATGCACACCCTTTTTTCCTAAGTTTATTAATGCACGTTTTGAAAACTGTTAAATTCATTAGTCATTAGTGACATTTCTTTGGAATGCTTTAAAAACTAGAATTCCAATTCCAATGAAATCCTGATAATCCCTTTGTTTTGGGCTATATTCACTTGATTTTGCATTAAAAAAAGTCATTTTGACATAGGAATATTAATAGTCTTAACTAAATGACATTATCACTACTACTAATTGCATGGGGTGCCTTATCATGGCAGATTAAGATTCTCTATTGTGGGTTGCTCTTTTTTGCTGATAAAATCTTGATTTCAATTGATATTGGCATCATGAAGGGTTCTGGCCTTTACATTTACAAGCATAACCTTTTGGTTTGAGTTCAAATTTTCTTTAGCTTCATGATAATTGAAATCACCCTTTACAGTGTGGCCAATCTGAGTGAAACAACAAAATATAAAAGAGATTAACTGCTGTATCTCTTTGGCTCAGTGTTACTGTTGTAGCAGATGTAAATTTTATGTTTGTATTTTCCCATTGAAAAAGTTGATTGATCATTGTACTTTCTATGTTTTACCTTGACTGACTATGCTGGGATGTAGTTTGAGGGATGCACACATGGGTCTACTTTATTGTTTTTTCATGTCATATCATATCATATCATATCATATCATATCATGTCATGTCATGTCATGTCATGTCATGTCATGTCATGTCATGTCATGTCATG
>JALLOT010004278.1:0-10453 GCA_036939595.1 Thalassiosira livingstoniorum | reverse complement strand
ATTTCAGTAGAAAACTGGTATTAAAAAATTCATTCCGGGGGTGGTAACATTTTCGTGAGTTATTGCTATTTTAATAAGCAGTAGTAAGATACTACTTACCTTATTGTATTGTACTTACATAAGGTAGATACAATATACAATTCAGAGACGGACAGGAACACCACCATGACACACCTCTCACTCTTTCTCGCCATCACCTCCCTTGCACCAATCGGTGGATGGCAGCTCATCCCGCGAATCCCACAAATACCGCCAATCCCCCACCCTGTGGATGCTTTCTCCACTTTTTCCGCTGTTTCACTGCATTCATTGCCTCCATTGCCTTGCTCCCACCGCTCCCATCATTCCATTCTCAAAGGAACGAGAACTCCAATAACTCCAACAACTCCAGTAACTCCAACCATTCGAAGCATCCACAGCATCTTTGATCGAAGTGATCGAAATATCTACAAATCGACCACATTATCTCCACTGAGATGTGCGGCATCCTCCACCGCCAACGATGGCGAAGACAAACTCCAATCCAACCAATACAAACAAGACAGACAATCCAAACACTCCAAACAATCCCAACATGACAAACAATCCCTCCAAGCCAAAAACGACAAACGCTCCAAACGAATCCTCCTCCTCTGGATCCACTCCCTCTCCCTCTTCCTCGCCTACAACTACTACCGACCCACCATCTGGCCCGCCTTCCTCCTCCGCATCCCCCAATCGATTTGGGCATTGGTGCACGGCTTGTCCGCCATGGCGTTTGCCGGGGGGGTGATTACTACTACGTTGCTGGAGTGGGGTTTGCCGCGGCTTATGGCGGATGTGGGGCGCATGGAGGATAGTGAGGATGTTGAGGACATTGAGGATGTTGAGCACATGGAGGATGATGGCACTGTAGATGATGTTTGCACTGACTCCTCCAAACTGCCAACTCAAACCACAAAAACATCACTGCCAACTCAAACCACACAAATCATCCAAATCCTCCGGTGGCTCTTCCAAATCGAATCCATCCTAGTCCTCCCCGCAGTCAACTTCAGCCTCCTAAGCGGAGTCGTCCAATCGAATCAACGGTACGGAGTGGCGTTGAAGTATGCCCCGAGGCATGTCAAGATGGCATTGCATGTCATGTTGTTGTTTGGTGCGTGGTGGGGTGTGACGGATCGGAGGTCGCAGAGGGTGTTGAAGGAGGGTAGGCTCTTGAAGGAGGGGATGGAGGGGAAGGAAGAGATAGAAGGGGGAGAAGATAGCATGGAGAAGGAAGGGAGAGTGGTGATGGAAGGCAGTGTGGCGGAGGAGGGGAAGGAAGGGAAGGAGGGTGGATTATACCTGGAAGCCATCCAAAACGAAATCCACCGCAGGAGATTTTTCAACTTGGTATCGTGCGGCTTCCTCGTGGTTCTTTACAGTATCATGGTGTTGAAGCCGGGGTTGGGTGCGTGCATTCAGATTCGGATGAAGGATGGTCCTTTGATGAAGATGATTTAGAAATGAGGAAGGATGATATGGAATCATACTCCTACTTAATGCCAATGCATGGCATTGTAGACTATTCCTAATAGGTGGGTTGTTTGGAGGACGAGTAATAATAAGTAAAGTAATAAGTTGTGAAATTAAAGAAATGTATCAGAGGATGTAATGACGAACAGATGAAGCTTGAATCTACCGTATTCCACACAACACTAGATATACATCAGAAAATATAATGATAACAGACGAAGCTGAAATCCACCATAGTCCAAATAACATTAATAATAGTTGAATATGTGACAAAAGTATGTTATGAAAAGGCATTCTACATTCTACAAACACAATAGGAACTTCCTCTTTTGGGGCCTTGGATAACCCAAGTGTAAGCTAGGTTGTGGCAAAAGTTCAAAGAACGATTGTGTCATGATACTTAACATCAAAGTAAAATCATGCACATGACCACATGTTTCAAAGCAACTTCCATCCAGATCAGGTAGTCGGGTTGACTACCTAAAATCTGCCAATATCTTTCTCACTCTCACATGTAGGACGTAGGGAGTAAGGCCTTCTGTGGTTAGAAGCCAAGGGCTGCTATGCTTAACCTGTTTGAAATCTATTTCCACCAATTTACGGATATGCAATACCCACCATAGAAACATAGGAAGTCCCAGATGGGATTTTGTGTGCATGCAATGTTTGCCAAAAGTGCTCCAAGTGTTGAGTGTGTTCTATTGCATGAGTGTGTCTGGAGACGTAATGTCTGGAAACCAAGAAGCTATGCTTATGCTCAATTTGGCTCAATTTTTGTTATCTTACACTATCAAGTGTGTGTATCATGTGAATGTGAACCAAAAAAATAGTATGTTATTGCTTAGTTGCCATTTACATTTACAAGTCATAACTCTCTTGCTTCAATGAAGGGGATTCAGTTTCTAGAAAATCTACAATTATTTTGTCAATCCAATAATGGCTGTACTAGCCATTTCCAGGATACTCTTAGGATAGGGATGGCTTTGTTCTTGCACAAAAATGACAATGATTGTAATGATTTCTAGTACAAGACATTAGGTAGGTCAAGGTCATTTCCCCATGTCCAGTCCTAGGAGCGGAAGAAGTTTCAGAGAGGACATGTTGACATGGAGTATATGGCAAATGTAACACCCTTGTTTGTATCCAGAGAGGAATCATATAGATTCATTCTTTCTGAGGCACAGGCCAGATTTTTTTGTCAATACATGCAAGGAGTGCATAGCATTGGTCCAATGGGTAGTAGTAGTACTGAAACATGGGTTTCTATTCCACAGACAGACTTTAGTCAAGTAAGGCAAAGAAAGAATTTCAATTTTAAAAAGAGAAATATGATAGTAATAGGATTGATATGGTGATTAAGAAAACAAGAATGCCACAAATTTGTGATGGCACATTCCAGGGAGATGTGCCCAGGATGGTGATAAGAATTGCAGTACCAAGAACATCACAGCAAAGTTTTTCAATATGGATCATTTTGATCCAACCCCTGATAATTGAAGCTTGGTTTTTATGAATTGAAAGATTAAAGCTCACAGATGGATTGAGAATTTGAAATAAAGCGTTGATCTATCCAAGTCTTTATGAGTTTAGATAAAAATTGAGTTTCTCAATTCATCAGCTACAAAAGGTTGTAACAAAGTGTTTTGTGAACACTGAAACCTAAGAGATGTTACATTAGGTCAAGATATGACTGATTGACTAAATTACTGGATGGATTTGGAATCCAATGTTATGGTGGTGGGGTGTCAAGGAAAAAGCAAATATGATAAGGGTTGCCACTACCATTATGCTCAGAGGTGCTGTCATGATATCAAGCTTGCCCATTATTTGGACAAATCTTTTTAAAATATATCCATCTTTGGAGGCAAGACATCACCAGAAGTTGCCTTTGATATTGCTTAAACTGTGACATGATACATGTTTCAGCCCCATCTCATATGAAATTCTATTGATTTGGGGTGTCAATATGACTTGAATGACACATGTGTTCTGCAATATGAGAATTCTGAGTACATTTTGGAATGATAGAACCTAAATGGGGAAGGTCACTGCTACTGCACTGTAACAATATCAGTAGATGTCAAACTATCATAAATATGAGTGTAGAAGCTTAATTCAAAGTTATGTACAATCTTAAATGAGTCAAAAAGCCAACATGATAACCATGTGCATGTCAATCATGAAACTGTTGTGAAAATGCTAGTAAAAGGCTTTGAACTTCAGAATAAATCTCATGAGCAAAGAATTTAGCTCTAGTTTGCAAAAGACAGTGCAGATACTTGTGGAACTGCAAGCACTGGTCAGATTGCAGTTAGTATAAAAACTCCTGACATTGATGTAGTAAATTTATCTTATCTAGACAAAAATGCTTTACAAGATCAAGGAAGAATGTTCAAGATTTTACTGCATCTGTCAATCTTTTCCCAGTCACAAAGTTGCAATGACTTTTTTACAATAAGAGCAAGGCTGTTGTAAAAGATATAATTTCTGATTTTTTTGTTCAAAGTAAGTTTAACACAGTATGGTCTGTCAGCACAAAAAATAAGTCAAAACTGGCAAAGTTGTTGGATTGTATTTTGGAGATTACCACATAACATCACATTTGTGTATATCCTGTGAGGTTGATGGAGACCAACAAGGTTTGCAAGGTAACCAGAGATGATGTTGTAAAATTTGCAAGAGCATCATGAGGACTGAATGTTTGCATTGTAAACTCAACAAAGAAGCAGAGATTATTAAGAGAAAGGGAAAGGAACTGGTTTTGAGATATTAGTAAAAAATAATTCATGAAGAAAAGGACCAGTAAAATAATACTTGTGGATATTTTTTCCAACAAGACCAACCAAATACTTTCATGTATTTTGCAACTGTAAGGTAATGTATGTTCCAAATTTTCTCAAGGAATCCATTCTTGATGATGGAATCTTCAAACAACTGATAATCAACTATTTTCTGTATTGAAACACACAGAAGAATGAGTGAAGATACAACAACAATAAAAAATATCTTTTTGAGTACTGCATGAAAATGCCTCATTTGCAACTTTACAATAATAATTTTTGATTTGAAAGAAAACCATGACATATCAAGTAGATTGTACACTGAAGTACTACAAGAACTTACGTTTTAGTATGGAGACACCTTATGTTGTATCAAAGATGAAATGTCTCTGGAGCAGAGACAGCTCTTGTTAAGAAACATGATGGTTGAGAAGGAGCTCTTCAAAACCCTTTGTAATGATTTGAAGCTGTAAATTAAAACACCCAAGACTCAAATTTTCTTCCAGAGCCAGTCTTACCATGCATTCTTCTTTTAGAGAACAGAACTTTTGAAAAGATTACACAACATATTTTAGTGGAAAGTTAGAAAAAATGCCTTAAGGTTTATGAGTGAAGTCCAAGATGGTTTGATAAAAAAAATCTCGAAAAAGAAGAACTTTTCAAGCTTTGTTGGTGATATTTACCTCTAACAAAAGAGGGTAAGCTTTGTGAAGTCAAGATGTCCAAACCTGTTCCATGTAAATTTGTTTATGGTTTTCAGTAGTTGATTATAGTTTGTCTCCAAGATAACACTCAGTTTTACAATACCAAAACAAGTGGCCTTCTGTTGCAACTGTTTATAAGGAAATCAGCACAAAGATAAAAATGAGGGAGAAACAATTTGTTTTTGAATATGTCTGCAACTTCCAACTGTATGCAGACAAATTTTGAGAGGAATATTTCAGTTTTGACTTGAACAGATGGTATGATTTAGTATTTCCATAATTCTTTTTTCTGGGAATCTGTCTTCTTTCCTTCTGATAAAAGGAGTTCTGTACCAGCATTTTCAACAAGGATGGACATTTTTTAATATAAAACTGAAGTAAACATCTCATCATAACATCTAAAAGGGCAGATGTACAAAATATTTCAGTAAATTATTTCTTGTTCTAAAAGCTTCATTATTCATTACATTGTCTGTTGTGGTCATTCATACTGGATTGTGGGTTGTTTGAGACCATTATGGACCCAAAAAAATCTACCAATTTTCAGAGCCTTAAAGACAAAGGCAATTTAAGAAAGCCACCCAAGCCAAAAGATATGGAAAATTAGTAGAATAAATGTTTGTACTATTGCTCATTCAGGAATGGATGACATTTTTGTACTGATGGTGGTGCACAGAAACTAAACAAGGAAAGTCATGTTTAATTCTGAATAATGTTGAAATGCTACAACAAAAGTTTCTTGAAATCCATCTTTAAATAATAATGCCATTTATGACTGACAATCTAATATTCAAATTGCACACATCTCTTTGTATTTGTCCATAAAATATTTGTCAGTCAATAGCTCACTAAACCCATCATCATTGGATAGATTCTCTACAGGTCCAGTTGGAGGCCACGCATTTTCCTTGAATTGAGAAAGAAATCACAGGTATGCATTCAATAGTTCTCAAACAGCTTTAATTAGATGCATTGTTTGTACATCTGATGTAACTTTCCTCATTGCAAAAATAAACTTTGTATTTTTTGTGTCCTTTTCAAACTAAAGCTGGTCAAAGTTGGTTTGAGAGTTCGTGTACATATTTTGGATTGTGTTGTGTTGTGACAAAGGGAATGGGATTTATGAGATCTTATATTGGATTTTGTTCAAAAAAATTTATTCAATTATGATCAATATGATTTTGGTGCAACTTCTTGGTAGATATCAAAATGGCAAGGCTTTTATGAATAAATGCTGTGTAGCTGGCACTTACATGTTTTGGAATGGTGTATAGAGAGATTAGTGTGTAAAATCTTTTGCATTAGCTCTATATCTTTTGTTGTGTGTGGGGAGTCATTCAGATCAACCACTAAATGAAAGAAATTTCATCACCTAATAAATGATTTGGGTTAACAGTCTTGCACATTTTTGTGACATTTGTTAGTAGATTCATGCTCTTTTACTACTACACCACATTTTCAAAACAAATTTGGTTGGTGTAGGTCACCACTTGTGGCTCTTTCTCAGATTGAAGACCAAAAGTCCAATAACCATTTGGATTGACACTGATGATTTTTGAAATGGAATCTCTTTGATTTTTATTTCTCAGTTTGCAGTTCTTGCATTTAGATGGTACTATCATACCATACATATGTACTTTATCATACTTATGTGGTGCAAAAACTGTGTTCAATTTTTGCCCTAGAAAATTTAGTAAACCTCTGAAGAAGGCTACTACCAAAAGCTCATTACCAGGCTTAGGTCAATGCTAAGACTTTGAATATTAAAATGGATAAAGTCCTAGGAAAACTACAGTTTTATGTCTTTTCCTGAATCTCTCATCACAACTTTTACCTACAAATTCTTCTACTAGAAGCTGACCAATAAATATAACTTATAACTTTGTATAAGTGCAGGATATGCACAGTTTTTAAAAAAAGAATCAGGCCCCCACAAAACTTTGTTTGTTTTGCTGCCTCATTCACCAGACCATCACATGTTTGCTTCTTGAGAATATTTCTTTTACTCCACAAGGGGTAAATATTTTATCTTTGCTTTTATGTATGTGAGAAGTCAAGGTATGGATGCTGCTTGAAATTGGATGCACACACATTTCTCCTTTTTGAGGTGATAATTTATTGATACTAATGCATTGGTGATCTTTCCAATGAATGAATCATATTGTTTGACTTGACAAATGCATTCAGTATCACCATTCCCAATGTATACTCCAATAGTTTGGGGCTCAGCACCCAAGCTAGACAAACCAGAGGATGAATATCCAGAAGGATTGGTAAAATAATATTTTTGTCATTCTTTTGTCATACAACTAGGAGGTAATAAATGGATAGTAATTGCCAAGAATCAATGTTAATGATAAGACTGTGTTTTTATTGACCCCAAAGGTAAAGGGATGTGAACTTGCAGTTGGATGCAGCTTGTTGACTTTGTTATGGAAATGGGCTCTAGTTGGAAGCATCAATTAGAACAAAATAAATTGTGCAACCATCTGCTAGAATTGTGAGTACATGATGGGTTTCCCACCTTCGGTGCATAGTGATACATGGCTTTGATTCCAGACACCAGACAACAAGAGATAATTTTGGAAGCACTTTTAAACCTCAGATAATTTTGAGTGACCTATTTCACATTTGAACTTTCTGTGTAAATTTTGTGTGTTCCTAAGTACTAAAATTTTAACCAAGACTTGATTGACTAAAAGGCTGAAATAAATGTTTTAAAATGTGTTGAAAATCTTCAATTAAAAATAGAAAATTAAGTCATTTTTCTATTCAAAAATATTAAACTATTGTGAACAGCCACACATCAGCTAGTTATTTGATGCCATTTTTTTAACTTGAACATGCAATTCCTACTATTTAGTCATTTTTTCTCTCTGATTTTTTATTAATCTTGGGCTTGGAAAGACTCAGTAAAAAAGTAAAAGGCACATTGAAATATTTCAGTAAGGGGTATGTAGGAGGAATGACACACGAGCTACAATCTTTGAGTCAATAATTTGAAAAAAAATAACTTGCTATGTAGCACCTATCTATATTGTCCTAACAACAGCTCTAAAGGGTAACCACTGGAGATATCTGAATGTTTTATATCCTGATTTGGATATTGGTAATTATAAACAACAAGTGTATTGCATGATATTATTAGCCCCCCTGGAAATTCCACCATTCTTTGGTCAATTCAGGTTTGTTGGTTGTATCATATAGATACTACTTTGTATAGTTTGCATTAATACTTTTTCAGTGTGATACAATAGACAAAACATTATTTAAATAGTTTCTTTGGAGACACTTATAGTTGTTACATCTCCTTGTCTGATGTTCTATAAAAAAGTTATTTTGGTTTGAACCATTTTTGTCCATTTTTCATATATTTACTTTTACTACTTGACATATTCCAAATATGGGGACAGTGATAGGATAGTTCTTTTTAATGATTTTATATTTGACTTTGTTGATAACAATATTTGTGGAGGGTAGAGGGTCTTATATCCAATGGCAAAGGGATGTTGGTGATATTTAAACTCCCCATTCTATAGACCAGTAATTGATCTATGAAATACAAAAAGAATGCCATCAAAAGTTTCAGGACTCCAATATTTTCTGAGAATTTATTGGTTTTTGAACAGTGATGTTTGTATTGTTTTGAACATTGCTGTATTTTGAATTTAACTTTCAATAACTCATGCTCACTTATTATATAAATATCATGCACCCCAATTGCATTGTGATCATTGACTTTTGTCAGGGTTTGGCCTTGTAAAAATAATATATTGATACCTATACTTCAGGATCGTTAGATGCAGGGCCTTAGATGCAGGACCAAATGCAGGACCAAATGCAGGACTTTTTGTACTGAATTACATTAAAAATTTTCAAAATTTAGTTAAAGGGTTAGGGCAAAAATCCAGGTTGAGAAATGTTTTTGAGATATAAAAACAACATTAACCCATACTGCCCTACACTCTGGAATTAGTATAACCCTAAGTAGAAAAATTTCGTAATAGTTGGCTGAAAACCAAAATGATTTTTCGAAATCTAACCCTAATTGAAGCATTCCTCTATTATAACTCAAAATGTCTTACTCCCTTCAAAACAAAAACAATTGAGGGTTAGGGTTATTTTTTCTGGCATAGATTCAGAGTGAAGTGAGGAATCCATGCCCGAAAAAATAACCCTAACCCTCAATTTTGTTTTGTTTTGAAGGGAGTAAGACATTTTGAGTTATAATAGAGTAAAAACTCAAGTAGGGTTAGGTTTCGTAAAATTAGCTTTTTGGTTACAGCTAAAAATTAATTTTGACGTCATCCCGCGTGCGCGATGACGTAAGCAATTTTGCGTCAGGAGCAAAAATCGAACCAGGGAGCAAAAGCTATCCTTTGCGCCTCGCCCGGGGTATTAACCACTGTGTCTATGACAATAGCCTTTTGTGTGGCAAGTTCCGGTAAATGTTCTATTTCTAAATATCATAATTTTTTCTATTAAATATGGAAAAAATTCCACATATAAATTGTATGTAGGAATTCAGTGCACTAGGTCCTGCATTTGGTCCTGCATTTAAGGTCCTGTATCTAACGATTCTGCCTATACTTTTTTAATTTTTCAAATTAAAACTAATCTCTTTACTAAAAAAAACATTAACTCACATTTTATGATCTTTTCAAGATCTAAACTACTATAACCCTAATAGTTATTCAAGCCATTAACCCTTACCTGCCCACGCACATGAAAAATGACGGCTTTCACTCATCTGACAGCCACCTTCCACTATTCATAACATTGTAACCACTCACCCAATAGTCACCAAACTTTATCCACATCATCAGCACAAGTCCCTCCACTATCCCTCCCATTTTTGCAATAAAAAATGACAAAGAAGAAGTCAAATAAGGCATGCTCCCCAAAAAATGCAAATCAGCTCCAAACCAGTCCCTGGGCAGGTAAGGGTTAAGATATTTTTATGGTGTTACAAGCTTTCAAAAATGTATGTCAAAACTGATTTTACAGTAATTAAATAATACTTCTGGCTCGATCTTTTTCTCTGTTTGAAAACCCCTACCTTGAAGGTTTTCACTTACTGTTCTGCCACAATGTCACCAACAGAGTATCTTTTCTATTGTATGTTTTGAAGTACCTTGTGTCACCTGTCTTGTACACACTCATTTGGTTAAAAAAATCCTTTGAAAAATCAGATAAAGAAGAATATTTGTAGAAAAAAAGCTGAAAATGAATGGATGCAGCTGGTACATCATAAAATATTGAAGAGCTAAGTATTCTTGTTGCTGACTCATGATTAACTATATGTCCACTTCATATGGTATTTCTATTATTTATCCTGGACTTGCAGTGTATAAAAATAACAAAAGTAGACCATTCACTGATTAGAAGCAGTCTATGCATCCTAAAGCACAAAGATAGGAACTATGACTTAGGTTGTAAGTAAAGAAACCACCTTCCCACAGTCCATGTATG
>JALLOT010004277.1:0-10443 GCA_036939595.1 Thalassiosira livingstoniorum | reverse complement strand
TTATGGTTTGAAACACTTGAATGTAAAAGATGATTATTGTTATACTTTTAGCATAAGTATTATGTTTTAATCATTTTTGTTATGCTAAATAATTTGATTGTAATTAAATATTATGTTCATGACAAAAGTTCGAAGCTCGGAGCTGCTGCGTCCCAATTTACTCTTAATTCGTATTGCTGCTATGTACGTACTTAGGTACTTACTTACTTACTGACTTACTTACTGCGGATAGTGTAGAGCAACAGTACTAATAGGAGAATTTTTTATTTTTTTGTGTTCAGGTGTAAACGGTTTAAATGATATTACATGTGTGTAGTGTACGAGTAGGCTTATATTAACTTGTTCCTAAGTTAAATTCAGTACATTAGGCCGGATGATACTTTCATTAAGTTCTACTTATTGAACTTTACATGTTGGAATTAGTATTTTTAAAAGAATTAGGCTCAAAGTTGAATTAAGCCTTCTGGTACACTTTTCTCACATTGTCCGACCAATCATTTGGCGATTTTGAAAAGGATAAAAAGAACCCTCGATCGAAAGAAGATCCCATCAAATTCCATCTTTTGTTTGTCCAAATGAGTCATCGTGATGGGGATCCGCAATCAGCAATGTCATGGTAAAAATACCTACTTACTAGAGGAGTATCATACTTCTCCTACCTCAATGGGATAATAATGTCTCATGTTGTCACATTATTATTTTGATTCAATACTCATTAGAACCATTCAATTCGTAATTCTTTTGTGCGACCTTTCGTTACAAACCGTGTCCAGAAAAAGAAATGAAATTCTTCCTTCGAACAGCTTTCGTAAAAATGCTCGACCAACCGGAAATATCGATAGTGGTGAGATTTGGCAGAGTACTGCGTCAATGAAGTCGTCACGAAGAAATCAACATTTGCTCACCGACTTTTGTTTGTTTCGCTTTTGGTTCTCATCAACTCCATAATGCACCATTTTTTTAGGCAGGCGTGATTATTGCTTTTGCTGTCATCGGGGCATCGATTTATTTTTCTAGTGGAGAAAAATCTGCATCGACATCGAATGAATTGACGAAAAGGGTTATTGCTAAAGAAGAAACTGAAGACCCAAAAGTTGAGAAACTTTCAACACCAAAGAATAATCAAGCAGAGCGACCGCCATCGCCAACATCCTCCTCTGAGGAAACAAAATGTGAAATGAATGTCGAATCCCCATTAAAAGAACCTTCGACACCAACAATGGTTCGTGAATCATTCGACGAAAGTGAGGATGATCTCTCTGAAACTGAAAAAAAGGTCAAAATTTCACTTACCCCGAAAAAGGTTGTGGAAGAAGTTGAAAAGGCAGTGTTATCACCTCCAGCTCGAAAGAAGACACCATTGAAATCTATCGCAAAGGGAGTTGGAAGGGTTCAAACGCCGGCAGGAAGAAGATCCGCACGAATCGCGAGAAGGTCTTTGGGGGAACGTGCCAAGGAGATGCTGCAGTAGATTATCGAAATTATCGTCGATCGTTCGCGCACTCTGTACATAAATGACATGCATAACTTAAAACATTGACAACAATTGTTCGAAACAGTAAAATAAAATTGCACCAAATCGATGTTTGTGAGCATTCAGGCAATCTATTTGTTGCGCAGCTTGTGTTAGTTGACACGCGAACTACTGCATTTTCTCCACCCCAATGTATTATTGCACTACTAAGGTTGTACGAATACTAAGGCAAAGGTTATGCTTATCATATTACTGTTGTTCAGACCTAAACATGTTCAAATTGAAGTAGATATGGTATTTAATATGTTCTTTTTGACAAGGACACAGTCATCAGACTGTTACATAATAAATTATTACATTCCTTTTGAAGTGTCCTCTATTGCTTTTCAAACGTCGCAAAAATACATTCATTATGAGTGCTCACTTTTATCCCCTACATGAGCATGTATCTCAAAAGAATAATCAGGGCACTCCACGATCTACACAATTTTACCAGCAGGGAGCGAATCCATTCTCGACTTAGGGGGAGGTACCGCAACAAGAAATTCTGTGACATTTGGTGGAACCACAGCTGCTATTTGCCTGTTTTCTCCAGGCTGAAATGCAGCAAGGAAAATTGAAAAGAAAACCACAATCCCATGATTCAATTATCGATCAGTTGACACAAGATGCAGTGAGTGGTTGAGATTAAAAACTATGTGAACTTACAATCTGTACATGAATGGTAGTCCCAGGTGCTATACCGGGTGGCACAGTCACTTTGACATGCTTTTTCTGAGGTTGATATGGTTGATATGGTTGACACTCTGCTGCAGCACTCTCGTGAGCTTCTTCCTTCAGCAATAAGTCGGATTCGGGTGCAGACGCCTGGAAATCGATGTTTTTATTTTCTGTGCGAGGCAACTCAACAATGAATGACATACCAGGAGCAGTATTTGGTGGGACAACAGCTGCAAGTGTAGCAGGATCGTTATTTTCGTCCATAAAATTTACGTGAATGGTATCGCCTGGTGACACTCCAACGGGGACATTTACTTTGGTACAATGCCATTTTTTTGTAATTACAATAGTGAGAATTAATACGCAAAAAGGCTCTAATGAGTGATGATGATACAAACATGTTGAGCTGATGGAGATGGATCTTTGACACCATACATCTACAAAAAAATTTTCAACAGATAGCATTGCAATATTACCTGACACTTGTTGTGAGGGAAGGCATGAAGATTCACGAAATGCATTCCCATCCGTCTTGGAAAGTCGTCGTTGGCCTGGAAAATCTGATACGCCACTGTTGACATTCCGTCTCAGTCCCGGCGGAAGTCCACTGGAATTGTCAATTGGGCTGTACCTTGCTGATGCACCTTCACAACAAAACATTGTGTTGATTTGAGGAGATGCCAAAATGGTGTCAATTGGTGAAGTATTTTTTATTGTGAAATAATGTGAATGTGGCGTGTTGTGCCTTGTGCCACGGGTTGTGTGTAGTTTCCTACATGCCAATTTTGTAAGTGGTAGATTTTTTTGGGGCTCGCTGCTCGCCCCTGCGCTGCTTGTTAGATTGCTGAAAAGGAGTCGTGAGTCGTCCACAAAACTCCAGACAGCTCCATCCAGACGCAAGCACAAGCAAAAAGCAAAAAACAATCGACATGGCACCATGGCAGTGATCGACGCCAACAAAATAGCAACGCAGGATGATATATCTACCCAGATTCTCAGTGATATACTTGAATCGCACTACCAAGACTGCACTCACCGCAATGAGAGTGCCAGTGATCCGGGAGACCACACCGGCGGCAACAATGAAACGGATTCAAACATCTTCCCGACAGTGTCTTCTTTGAGTTGGAAGGCTCTTGGTCGCGGTGTGTTGTCCAACGTGCAGCTTCTCACAGTTAGCTACGAGGAAAACGAAGGGGGGGATGACGGGACAGGCAAGGTCAGCAATTCATCCAGCCCACCGGAGCAGTTTCTAGTCAAGTTTCGCAAGCCAGAAATCCCTCTTCCTGATTTATTTCCCGTCGAAAGACAATTTTACCATCTTTCCGAATGGTTCGCTTCATCCAACGCACCCTTTCCTTTCAAGCTAGTAGAAGCCATTGCGGCTGGATCGAACTGGCTTATGCTTGAATATGTTACTCAGTGTTCTACAATGGAAGCTTATAACAGTTGCCCTCCCGATGTATTTTCTGATTTGTTAGACCGATTGGCAATAATGCATTCTTTGTGCTGGGTTGGCGAAGTGACATTGTCATCAGAGAATCAAGCCATGTTCACAGATGATAAATCCAAAAAAAATACTAATTTTTCGTCAAAGTTAAAAGATCGATTGAAAAGCCATGCCCATCAACTGTCTTCGACTCCAGGTGTTGGACACACCCTTCCTCCATCTTCAAGGCAAGCATCATTTGCCAGTGCTTGGCCTGCTGTTCGAAATCGATTACTTGAGTTCATGGAGAAGAATTCTCTATCTTTTAATGCCCTTGGGAGTATGAAAAAAATGGATCACATTGTAGAATGGACGTCAATGTGTGGACGCATTGCAAATGTGGAAAAGCTTGTTGCAGAAAGGAAATGCACTTTGATCCATGGAGATTTTCATGTGGGCAATGTGTTGTTTCCAAAACCAAGTCCAAGTGCAGCTGAAGGGCCTTCCGTTGAGACTGCAATGAATAGTACAAGCAGCAGCACGAACGTTGAATCAATGCCATGGCTTGTAGATTGGTCCATGGCCGGAATTGGCAATCCTTGCATCGACTTGGTATTCTTCATGGTGGTCACTTCCAATTGTGAAAGTTTTGACTCCACTTCCATTAGGGAAATATTGCAACAATATTATACCTCACTCAACCAATCATGCCACTCAAGCCAACCATGCGTCCCGTCCAAGCCAAATCTTCCACTTCTCGCATGGGATGATTTTCTTTCCATGTTACGTCAATGTGCTCTAAATCAATTCGTGATTTTAGTGTGTTATGATGAACTTTGTCGGTCTATGGCAGAGGGTTCTGGAGATTTGAAAGAGGTTTATCATGATCATTTTGATAGGGTCAATTGGAGATGCGTGAAGATGTTGCTTTCAGATTATGGTTGGAAAGAGGACATGCTGGATTAAACAGCTGTGCTTTGTCTTCAATAGTGGTTTAGCCAATGAAATAACAGCACCAACGTGGAAAAGACAGAATGTCCTGCTTCCACTGGCTCAGGTTTTTGTAGTAAGATTCCATCTCGGGTCAAAGTGACAACTTTATCCTTTGAAACATTTTCACTAGATTCAAACAGCATTTTAATGTCATTTCCTTTAACGTGATTGGGAATGATGAGGATACCATCCCCTTATGTTACTCTGCACCCATTCCATCACCCAACCTCATATTTTGCTGGTACTTTGGACATGGCAATTTTGGGAGTTGAAAGTCCAATAACATGGGATCCGAGCCCCAGCAAAATTTTCACAACTCCTATTGCGAAGAGTTGTCATTCGCATGACTAACCCATGCATCAAACCTGAGACAAGGTATTGCCAATTTCGGAATACAAAATCTGTTGGTTTACTGCCTCCAAAAACTTCTGATATAATGTGACTTTTCTACTAAGTGTTGTCGGATGGATTTTTGGAAGATGCTTGGATTCCTATTTTGGCGATATGAAAGCACCTTGTGTCATAGACACAACCACAAAAAACAATGTTTCTATTATCACAAGAAAAGGTCATGATAGCATTTAAAAGTCTGAAAATTAGAACATGATTTCTTCCTAATAATACTCAACGTATTTAATATCTGAATGCGTAACTACTTTGTGAACAGAAGCTGAAAAAATGGCGCATTTTTTCAATACATGACTCCAACATTAGAAACAACAAGAATTCAAACTAATGGAAGTATCCTTATTGTATCAAAGGTACTCAATGTAATATTCAACTTCATCCCCAAAAATGATTTATGAGCTCAAAAGTGGTTATTCAAATGACAAAGAATACACAAGAAGTTTCAAGTTGGGGTACTTTGCAATAACCCCTTCTTAATTTTTGTTTTAAAGACTGCCAAAGACTGTTTAATATTCATTATTTAATAATGACTGGTGATAAGTGATGTTTCTGCTTTATAACTAAAGCATTCATGACGTTTATTATCATTAAAAGTTAACTTCACAAGATTGTACTACGATGTAGATGTTTCCTCTTTTTGGTTGACGAAACAAAAAAAATTAAAAAATTGTAGAAAAGTTGTACATATCATTTGAGCCAATGTACTTAGATATTTGATTGCTCTTGGAGTTCTAGGAGGGCAACTATGAGGTTCAAGTCTCAAAATACAAACATTTGAAAATGCTGACAAGTTTGTTCATATAGTTTCTGCCATCAGATATGTTTGTCTTGAGGACTGAGGGAATGTGACACACAAATACCAAATCATGGGTTTCTTGATAAGAAACTTATTCATCCCTCTTAGATTACCCCCTCCCAAAAATTGGTTTCAACATAATGTAATGTGCTGCTTCAATAACAGTCTAAATAACTTAGTCTACTCCATCTTTCAACCAGAGAAATCATTAAAATTCTTTCCTCATCTTTTTTGGGAGAACAGCTAATTTAATAAGTTATTTTTTGGGAAAGTATTTTCATAGAAAATGATGATGTTCTATTTTGGGAAATTTTGGACAATTATTACAATCCTTAAAAGGTTCAAAATGAAATTTATAAGCATATATTATTCAATCATGAGACAAAAAATTGATAAATGATAATCTTACAAGCTTTTAGGGGAAAAATGAAATATTGCAAAAATAAATATGAAGATGTCATTTGTTTTCATTTCTCTATAAACAAATTAAAAAATCACATGCTTTTATTTCCCAAAAAATTGTGAAAATTATATACATCTGTAAAAATTTTGCAAGAAAAACTGTAGAATTGTTTTGTCATATTTTCAAAAACAGTTCTGGTACAATATTTAAAACAGTTGATGGCATAGAAATTCAAAATAAGGTGAAAAATACATGATTGCTCCAAAAACATGAAAACTGATTGGTGATTGGTGTATTATGGACCAACAACTGACTTTTTGGAGATATCTACTTCACAGAGAAATGTATATGTTCCCTCAACTCATTAGCTATAGTATTTTTTGTTTCTTATTTGTAATATTATTGCATATTATAAATTAGAAACATTCAATGCAATACACACATGCCTTGTGATTGAAAAAGAAAAAATGTTACTGATGAAAAATACTTATGGTTTTCAACCATTGTTTGATCATCTTCATTGGTAACAAATTTCAATTTATCCTAGTTTATTTCTAAAATTGGGTTTCAGATCACAATAAACCCCATACAATTGCCAAATCAACTTAGACCATATTTGAGAATCAATTTCTTCAAAAATAGCTCAGTGATCAATGGAATTTGCAACAGCCAACACTAAAGAGGTCAAAATCAGACTCTCTAATTTCTAATTCCAAGGAAAAAATTGGTTAAATGGTTGAGTATTCAGGGAGGAAATACATTGTTACTGTAGGCTTCAAATAACTAAGTGATAACAAGAAAAGCCCATTTTTCATCCAGTAATACATACTGAATAAAACCAGTGGTGTAGGAAGGGTCAGAATGAGTGTCTGCTTCTACAGTGTTTAGTTGTGATAGTCTAGCCATTTTTTAAGGTGATAACTTTGGAAAATTATCCCAGAGACTTGCTAGGGCCATTGCTGTACTTAGAATTAAAAAGATAATAAAAGTTCAGAAAGACATATACACATGATTCCATTCAATGACCATCCAAAACAAAAAGTCTTATTGGATAAAGTCATGAGAATTGCATTTACATGTAATTCTAAACTTTAATTATATTTCAAGTCTGCAATTTTCTGCTTTCCAAGTAAAAAGTAGGTTAAATGGTTGATTATTCATAATTCATGGAGGAAAGGCATTTTATTGAAGGGTTCAAATTACTAAGTGATGTTAGAAAAATCCCATTATCATCCAGTAATTTGTACTGGATACACTGAATGTAGGAAGGAATAGCATGAGTATCTGATCCTTGGCTCATTAGTTTTTTTAGTCTAGCTAGTGTAACATGTGATAACTTTGGAATCTTGTGTCCAGAGACTTGATAAGTAAGGCCATGGAAACAAGTATGCAGCAACTGATTTGCAACATTGTTTTGAAATGGTATTCAATTTCTGCACCCTGCACATGGAAACTACAATGTCTGGAGATGATAGATACAGATAGGACCCCATTGAATAGATAGACTATGAGCTGTGTGTTCACACACATGAGAATAACAAAATTAATAAAAACCATTGGAGTACCTTTGGTGTTCTAACTTTTTCTCACTGAAGTGACACAAACATAACCACATGTGGCTGTAAGTAGTATCTAGAAAAACCTCATTCTGGTCTGGACATCGTGTTAAACACTCATGCTAAACCACAAAGGTGCAATTGGAAAACTCTCTTCAGTCAACAGTTTGGTTACACACAGTGTATGGTATTGAAGAAGATCATAAGATATTTCCCTACCAACTCTGCTAACTGATGATGCCAGGGAATAAACAGACTTTCAATGCAAAGCAAAGCTCATTGTATAGAGTTCAGGAAATGTTGGAATAAAAAAACACAGAGCAGAGTCAAGAAAATTAACGGCTTTTAAGCAATATACAATTTAAAGACAATCAACAACAGATTCTCTTGGTTTAACACTATGCAACAAAAGGGATTACAAACCATTTGAGGTGAAAGCATTAAACTGATGTATAGACTAATAAAGGGTTGATAACCAGATAAATAGCGATGGACAGATCAAAGAAAGATATGTATTTGAATACAGTAGAAACTACTATGGGGGTATTCATGTTGATCATTGTTGGCTTGGGAGAAATACATTCTAGTGAGTCATCTTCTGGTAAGATGCACATTTCTTTAGACAGCACAGCCCCTGCATGGAACGGTTGTCTTTGTTAGACTTAGGAGATTATTGAAGCACCAATAAAACTGCAGGAATGCGTTTCTGCAAATGAACGCAAATAGAATATTTTCACTTGTATTTCATGTTTCCAGAACTCAAAAAATATTTCATTCCAAAAATCTTTATAGGATAGGGACAGAACATGAGCCCAATCCAGGTGAGCAATTTTAAATTAGCTTAGTTTACTATCAACATAGAACATGTACTTTGCAAAAAAGCAGAAGTATGAATACATAAATCTTCTCAACAAGTAACCTGATATTGATAAAAAATTGAATCAGTTTGAACAAGAAAAATAAATTACACAAGTTGAAGTGACTTATCTGTTTGGAAGAACAAATGAGACTTGTCAGTACTGTCTCCAGGACTTGTGACTGTGACCCCAGAATAAATTTTGGCAATTTTGGGTATTTGGGCTTAAAAAAATCTAATTTTTAGCTCTGTTCAAAGATTTAAAAATTGACAGTGATGAAGTAAATGCGTAGGTGTAAAAAAAATAAAGAATTTATCATTAAATTTTAGTAATAAAATGGCAAAGAAGGCAGATGGCAGTGCCCATAGGATTCTAAAATATATATTGGAACTAGTAAAGTTTTTGACCAGCCAGTGGATTCAATCCCTTGTTCTTCTATTTGACGTTTTGCTCTTTTCTTTGACCTGCTTGGACAACAACATCAATCATTGTCCAACAGGTCAAAGAGGGATACTTACTATGGTATGGTATGTATGTTGGTACCATACCTTATTACTCCTTTAACGTACTTAGTAGCACGGGCAGACAGGCACATACAACTTACTAACCTACCTGCCTTAATAAAATTTTTACCATGTATCTTGGTATGTAGGAATAGTACCTATAAAATTAGTAGATGATCGTTCTGTTCCATTGTAGATATTGGGTATGTACTTACTAACATACCTATGTAAGTACTTACTTATGAATCAGTTGTAAAGAATGCAAATATGAATGATTTTTTGTCAAAAAGTCCAAACTGTAGAAAATTCAAAGCATATTTCACTTTTTTGTCAAAATATTTTGTTTGTACATTGTAAATAATGCATACTTGGTTCATATCATTGCAACACATTACACCTAAAGCCCACATTTTGAATTATTTTGAATTTATTTCTGCAAGCTCCTTAAGCTTTAGCTTGATTGATCTCTAGACTTTGGAATAAATACACAGTGCCAAAATAAAAATGCATTGGTATTTTGGTCTTCAGTTTGACACCTGAGACCTGAGTATGTCAAGACTAAAAAAGCCCAAATTTGGTACTGACAAGTCTCAAAAGAGACAAGTTTGGTGAATACAATACAAGAAGAACAATATGATGTCGTATCAGGAAATCTCAGGTCATCTCAGGCTATCTCAACACAATATACATCTACTCCATTAATTTATGATTAACATCATGCTCACACAAGCACTTAAATGCCATTTGGTTTTAAACATCATAACCTTGTAGAGTGCATATGCCAAAAGCATGACAAAATCTTCTCTCAAGTCAACCCTAGAAAATTTCTAGGATAATTTTTTTAAAAGGAACAAATTCTCCCCCTTTACCTTTGGCAAGTTTGTGTTTTGATTGAGCCAAAGCACCTGCCCAATTCAAACAAAACTGTGTCTAACTTAAACAAATTACAGTTGAAGGTCTAGTACTTTCCTAATTTCTTTCATGTCATCTAAGAGAGACTTGGTGATTTCTTTCTCCAGTTTCTTTGGCTTTTAATATACCATGTACCATTTACCCAAAGATACATGAAATGATGATACAAGTTCATTGTGTTTGAATAGAATATTCTTGTCTCTGATGATCATTTTTGAATTTTCCTTTCTAATTTTTAAGATATGTGACTGCTCAGATTTTTCAAACTTGTGCCATGTTACAGGCCTCATATTTTGAAAAAGCACTGAGGACATGTTTTGTTAGTTTCATCTCTAGTCCAGATGGAATATAGTGGTTGAATTTGGGAACATTTTTTGGTTACCTGTTTTAAG
>JALLOT010004275.1:0-10446 GCA_036939595.1 Thalassiosira livingstoniorum | reverse complement strand
TTATTGTGATACTTTATTACCTTTAACCCTGATACTAAATAGTATTTTTCTCCTCAACGAACTTTGGTAAACTCGACGAACTTTAATTTTACACTGGTACAGGTAGATATTATTTTTTTGACACAACTTGACACAACATAGGTATGGTACTTAGGTACATTGTTTTGACACACAACAATGAATGTTGAATGAAACAGCATTGAGGCAAGCTTTTTCATTTCGACAGATCCACTTTGTTGATGTTTTGTAGATGACAAATAATAATAAAATATCAAACATCATTATTATTTTTTGTTGTCCAATTCACCTCGAAGTATCAACTTAATCGCATCAATCATGCTAAAGAAAATGAAGTCAACAACATTCCCAAGACGGAAGGTTCTTGTGCCCTTCCTCCTTCTGATGCAGTTACACTCCGCTCAAGCTTCAACCTCTGACCAGCAAGATGTGTTACCCAAGATTAATGGCCACAACACTCGTAAACGTCGGCGGCTGACACCTGGAGATAACGTAAGCAAGTTTTTACAAGTACAACACGAGGAGGGAAATGCCCGACCACAGTTCACATTTGTTGGAGAGAAGAGTGGCTCTTTCAATCAAGATAGTGTTGGCGACCACGAAGGGCCAATGTTTGGCGAAGTGCATTTTGAAATTGATGTCATTGAGGCCAATCCCTCCGTTACAGATCAAACCACTTACTCAATTAACGGAGGACCAAGCATGCCTGTGAAAAAGTCAACCAAAAAATTTCTTGTGGCAGATGCTCCCAAAAATGACAGGAATGGAAATCGTGGGAACTTTGCTCTTATTTCAGTGGATTCATCTACTGATGAAGTGGTTGGCATTGCTCAGAAGAAGGGACAGCCCATGATGAAAGTTCAACAGACTGCAGCTAAAAATGAGGGGAAGTCAACAGTCACACAAGAAAAGGAGTTTCATCCTCCAAATTGGGAATGTGGGGCGACTCCCGAGTTGACAAATGACTTTGATGGGAACGGGGCTCAAGGAAGTAGAGGAAGGGGTAAAGGCGGTGTGACCATTGCCGATGATCCCTCGTCAATGTTTGGCAGCCGCAATTTGAAGGATTTATTAACTGAAAATGAAAAAGATCACGTCCACAATCATCGTGATGGGCATGAACATTCGCATGGAGAAAGCAGCCATTCTCATTCACACAATAGAAACCTACGTGGAAACAATCACAACCACAATCACATCCATGAACACAACAGCAACGATCTCATGTCTGAAATAATATCAAGCCTTG
The DNA here is from genome assembly GCA_036939595.1 of Thalassiosira livingstoniorum. Lineage (NCBI taxonomy): Eukaryota > Bacillariophyta > Thalassiosirophyceae > Thalassiosirales > Thalassiosiraceae > Thalassiosira > Thalassiosira livingstoniorum. The sequence goes on along the minus strand of JALLOT010004275.1, from coordinate 9,179 downwards.
AAGATGTTAATTCAATCCAAGGGATGAAACGTCGAAGAATATATGCCACAGATTCCTTCCCTCAACTCTACACATATCAAGTGGATCTATTCATTGAAATTGACCAACAGTTTCTTCAAAACAACGGGAATGATATTGATAAGGCTCATCAGTATGTCAATGCTATCGTGACTGTAGCTTCCTCTATTTATGAAAGGGAGATTGATACTCATTGTAAGTTTGTGCCAAGGGCGTCGTGCTATGCTGGATGCGTCAGATATTTTGTTCCGTCATTGTTTTTTTCCTATTTCAAGTAATCGTCTGATACTTTTTTTCAAATTAATTGTTCTAATATTAAATTCAGTACACGTGGCACACATTGCATTCACCAACCTCTATGCTGGTGCCGTCGACATGCAGGACGCCTTGCGCATCATGTATGATACCTATGGTGGGAGCGTATGGCATTATCAAGATGGATACGGGATTGATCTTCACCATGCCATGCTTGGTCAAGATATGGGAGGAGGGATAGCATTTGTGGGTACACGTGAGTTTAAAATTGGTGAAAAGTAGATTGTTGTATTGATGCATTCCTTTGTTGTTCTGACATCAGTCGCAAAACAATCCATTGCCATTCTCTCTAATCGAAGTGTGCCTTCCGAATCGAGGATTTAGTCTATCAACGGGGGTGGACGGGAATTTGGACCTATCTTCTGTTGCCATTTGGGATGCCTATATTTTCATGCATGAGATTGGGTAAGCAACTTGATTCCTCATCCAACCAATTTATTTTCTTGTGCCTTTTCTTCACCGCACCTCATGATACTTTTTGTTGTGAAAAATCCGCCAATTTGTTTTGTAGACATAACTTTGGAGCGTACCACTCTCACAATATAGATGGGTTTGATGTAAGAATGCACGTCTTTTTGTGTACGACAGTCCTTTGTCGCAACTGCACTCAAAAATTATCGTATGTTTCGTAATTTACTGAATAGCCCATCATTGATACATGCGGCTTAGTCCAGAACGGAAACTACGTGTGTGACGACCAACTACCTCTACAAGGCTCAGCTACATTGATGTCCTACTGTTATCATTGTCCAGGAGATTGTGAGTTTAGCACTTTCAGATACGAGCGAAAACGATAACTGCGGAATAACTTTCTGACTTTCGCTTTCCTACCTTTTGAATAGTTTCAAATATTGAATTGACATTTGGGGGATATTGGCTTGAGGGAAACAGGCAAAACCTCGATAGTTGGGTCAATGATCCAGGTCTTTCAGGCCAAGTCAGTTACGAGCCAAGGCGTGTTCCAAAAGTGAGTAATTTAAAATGAAAAAGCACTTGGATTCACAAACCCATTTCAATTCTCTCACCGGATTTTTCTGATCTGTTCGGATCTAGGTAATGTGGGAGCACGTTTCGTCACAAAGTTGCGTTGAGCCCAATTTTGAAGTTCCTGAAGTGGTGTGTTCTCAAGACAGTGATTGCTTCGACGGAAACAGTTGTACTAGTGATGTATGCAATGTTGGAACTGGTGAATGCATAAACACTGCAATAAGTAACTGCTGCGGTAACGATATTTGCGAGGCAAATGAGCAAAGTTGCAGCGAAGACTGTGGTCCTTTTACTGTGAGTTGAAGTCGTGGACATGTTGCATTCGGTTGCGTCGCCACATCTCTAACTTCTGTGTCACCTTGGCGTGTGATAAAGGTTGAAACTCCCGAATGCACTACTTCTTGTTACATTCCACCCGGCATTATGTTTGATGTCACATCACAAGTTGGTATCCTCCTAGAAAGTTTGCAATTCAGGCACTACGATGGTGCTGCTAGTGTGACAGTTTACACAGCACCAGGAAGCTATTCTGACAAATTTTCCAACTCTTCTGCCTGGACACAGCTGTCTGTCCAATCTGTTGTTGCGTATGGTGAGTCTTTCTTGGAGTAAAATTCTGTCCATTGAAATGACACGTACTCATTCCGTGTAATTGTGTCGGCGTGATCGCTGTTCAGGATCAGGATATTTTGAGACAACTTTTGACAGCCCTATTGATCTAGAGGCTGGGTCTGTGCGAGCATTCTATGTGGCGTCAACTGGTCGTGTTCTTGTTGGACTTCCCCCAGGCTCGCCTGTTGGTGATGGATATGTCGAAATTCTTAATCAAGGAAGGGGTGTCTCAACGGAACATTTTGGGAATGGAGCAGAAGGATATGGATTGTGAGGATCCCATTGAATTAACTTTTCGTTTAGTTCAACAATGTATCCGTTGTTGGATTCTAACACACTTCATTTGACGATAATGATTGCTTCTCTGTCGAATCAGTAATGGTCACATATCTTACGCTGTTAAAGTTCCAGAGCCTTCGTCTTCTGGAACTTCACAGCCAACAGGAAACCCAACTAAGAGTCCCACATTAGCACCTACTAAGAACCCATCTCTTCCGCCTTCGACATCACCCACAACAAACCCTACTGCCAGTCCTTCAACGGCCGCCCCTAATGACTTACCTACAACCTCTCCAACTACTGGCCAGCCCTCTACAAGTCCAACACGAAACCCAACCGTGAATCCCACATTAGCACCTACTAACCACCCATCTCTTCCGCCTTCAACCTCTCCCACAAAGAACCCTACTGGCAGTCCATCAACGGCCGCCCCTAATGACTTACCTACAACCTCTCCAACTACGGGCCAACCCTCTACAAGCCCGACACGAAACCCAACTGTGAGTCCCACATTAGCACCTACTAAGAACCCGTCTCTTCCGCCTTCAACATCACCTACAAAGAACCCTACTGTCAGTCCTTCAACGGCCGCCCCAAATGTCTTCACTCAATCGCCCAACACGCTGCCAACAAATTCACCCACAACACAACCGGCTTCTTTGCCTACAGCGTGGCCCACATCTGGACTTCAAGCGTCTCCTACAGCAAGCCCAACCAAGGTTCCTACACAGAACCCTACACCTGTACCTACTGCATCACCAACTGAATCTCCGACCAGAGCACCTCTCAAAGCCACCACTGAACCTACAACAAGCCCAACACCAATGCCCACAATCCAACCTAATTCGCAGCTGACATCGCAAACGTCTACGACAACACATGCAACAACAACAATACAGACAAGTACGACAACGCAGGCGGCTACTACAATGAAAGCTGAAGTCGACTACAACATTGTCATTCAAGAAGTGTGCGCAACAAGTGACTGCTCTACAAGTGAAGCCCTTGAAGATGCACTTAAATATCAAGTTTCCCCTGGCATGCAGCTGAAGATTGAGAGCGGGGTGTTTTCTCAAGCTCTAAACGAAGCAGCAGAGGTACGTGAATTTGTGATACAACAAAAAAGCATCTCTTGGTCCTACATAACTTACACCTAGTCAATTCAATGTTCTGTTCTGAATCTCAGGCACAGGGAACTGATGCGGATTCCTTTTTAGCTATCGCTGTGGAATCAGGGGATTTTTCGGAGTAAGATTCACATTTTGTTCTCGCGTGCCTGCTCCCTGCTTACAATGGCTCAACGCATTGTTTGGATCCTTCTTTTTGATTACCCAGTGTTGCTGTGATTGCACAAATTGTTGATGAGTCATCAACTGGTCTTTATTACCCAAATTGGTATGGTGGAGAACACATTTGCCTCAATGACGGCAATGAACCGAATTACATGAAGAATAACCCCAATATGTGGATGTTCGACGATATCAAGGTAGGTTCAACAAATGGCTTTTCGATGGATGAATTTTGCAAGCATATTGACTGAACCATATATTTCTTTCTTACTTTATCAGGAATGCTGTGTTAAGCATTATAGATGGAACTATTCTGCTTGCATTGAAAGCGACCCGAGCAACACTAGCATAGTAGATGACACTGCTCCTCTTTTCTACCCTAACTGGACCCCCGGTGCAAAAACTGCCTGCTTAAACGACGGCAAAGCACCCGCATACATGAAAGATAACCCAACAGCATGGATGCACAAAACGTTGGACAGCTGCTGCTCGAAGAATTTTTCATGGAAAATTGACTCTTGCATGGGTGATAATACAGGTGTTAATGCGGATGGCAGCAACAATGATGCCACAGCTAGCTTGTACTACGCAGACTGGACCACTGGTACCAATAAATGTGTTAATGATGGCAAGGCACCTCCATACATTGTAGGAAACCCGACAGTATGGATGTACAAGACACTAGAGAGTTGTTGCGTACAGAATTTTCATTGGAATAAGAACTGTATGGAAGAATAACCAGATGCAGGCAGCAGCAGTGTCTTTGGGCGATATTGCTATTGTACCTGTGACTCAAGATTGTCCGGACGACTCGAAAATTGGCCCCATCTCTATTCCATCGAAGAAATATTTCGCGGCACCAAAGTGTCATGGACTTCAATTGATATTCTTGAAATTAAAAAACAAATAGAAAAAAGTAGAGGCGACGTACGAGAAAAGACGCAGAGAGTCTAGCAGCAGTATCTTCCATTTTCTCAGAATGAAGGGGATGAATGCATGAGTAGATTTTCTCCAATTGATATCGATCGATTGGTTGCGTTGTAGAAAAATCAAACATTAACTTGTTTAATTTTGTTCATTTTAGTTGTTTCCTTAGACATTTTTTCTTCTTGCTGCGCCGTTTTTGTCATCTTTGGTTTTTCGCTTTCTTGCTGCTGAACGGGTTTTCCAAATCGGTGCCAAGCGTGCTTCAAAATATCTTTACGAAACCTGATGAAACAATTATTTCTACTTATGATCCCACAGAACTGTCCTGATACCCCCAAAAATAAAGAAATTTTAATTTGCTTCTTCTGCAACAAAGACTTGGGAACTTTTTGTTTGAGACGTCGCTTTGAAGTACTGTTTTTGTAATATACTCCTATGGAACAAGCCATACTTAGTATTAGAGACTAGTCAGGTGTCATTATAAAACTCTATTATCATTACGGTTTTTTATAATATTTTTTTATATTTTTGTCACTAAAAATCATTATCATCTGGAACTGTGAAAGTGAAACCAAATATGCTTTGTATCATTCATGTTTGCTGATCAAAAAATATTTCAGTTATAAGGCTTATCAGTGAAAAAAAATCATTTTGACGCTTTTTCATCAAAGAAAATGCAACTTCAAAATATTTATCTGAAACTGCAAATGTAACCATGGTAGCAACTTTACAGGTTAATTGTCAAAAAAATTGTTTGCTAGGATTTTTACAATAGATAATTTGTGACGCTTGTTACTTCTATTTCAAATGATGTTGAATTTCAAAGGCTCTTTGATTGACTAATATTTCATTTGTTTAGTATTATCAATTCACAAGCTTTACTGAGTAGTTGTTTTTTCTGTTTGAGCTTTTTGGTCAAGTTTGAGTGGTGTGTTTTAAATGCAAAATTTTAGGGCAACTGATCACTGAATTGAGATAGCTCGGCACATTGCTACAAGAAAGTACATATGTGACTTAGTAAGATTTTATAATCATTTATGATTTTCTTGGGAAACTTATTGATTAAAGGATTTTTATTTGTATTAGGATGATAGAATCATATTTGTGTACAAAGGCTTGTCTAAAAAAAATAAATGCAGAGAGTTTTTCAAGACAAGAAACATATGATTTTTAGAGTGTTTGGTAGAAGAATGAACTATCAACTTGTTTTTTTGTAGAGATTTTTTTGCTTGGGAGTCTTTGGTAGATGTTGTTGGAAATTTCACCATCACTGCCACTGAATTCTGTTATATATTTTGTGAAGTTTGTTGGTCATTGATCTAATGATATATGACTTCAGAAATTAGTGTTAGAAAATATTATTTTAATTGATTTGAATGTATTTAATTTGGAAGGTATATAAAAAACATATTCAATTTTGGCCATTATGTATAAATTAATACCACAACATGTAGTAACAGCTAAGAAAAGATATTTAACAAGTAAATGATGGTTAGTTTTACAATTTTTGAATGAGGCAATCATGGATGTGTTGCCAAGGAATCAATAAGAATGTTGTATTTGGGGGATTTATTGATATATGAATATTTAATCTGGGTGATAAATAGCAACATCAAAACAAGAGTTGTAGTTTTAGTAAAAACTAAAACAAGGTTAGTATCAAGTAGAACAATATGAGTATTTTTGGTGTCACACATGACTGTGTTGTATGAAAAGTCTTTAAAAGGGAGAGTGATCTAAGTAAACACACAATACTACTTATGTAATTATTTTAAGAATCAAATGACACTAAGTATTTCTTTTTTACAAAGTAGAGAGAGTAGTTTTTCAATTGTCAAAATGATATGGTCATGGTCACATTACTTTGGAATGGAATGTGACAAGGCTTTGATTTGTAATTTTGTAATAGCCTGGAAGGAAAACAGATCATGTGAAGTGTGGCAGATTTGGGCCAGCAACAGCTAGCTAGGTAGTTGCAGTATTTTTTGCCACATGTTTGGTTTCATTCTTAGCCCAATCTTGGGTAGATCAAATTTTATTTAAGCCCAGTGTTTTTATCACAAGGATGTAACCCCTCTAGGATTGCTAACCACTAACCAGCTCTGGCAAGATTTTTGAGCTCAGATCATACATAATATATACCCGTCAGATCTCATTCAGTCCTCCCACCAGACCTGCCCAAAAATAATGGTGTCAGTATCACCATCCATTGCCTCCATCCTGCCAAGACAAATCTCTTTACAACCACACTGCAATCCACTGCTGCCACCCACCAACGACACCTCCACAAAACCTTCAAATAATTTGTGATCTTGTCTATTATTTGCTCCTTTGATGGGTTCAAACCCCCTTGTCACATTTTTTGCCTACAGCAATTTAATTCCTCTCCAGATGGAAATGATGCCCATGTTCAATCTCCACCTTCATTTGCTTTGTCTATTCTCTTTCAGCCCATGTCACCTGCTGCTTCTCCGATTTTCAACCCATCAGGCAACATTGTTCTCCAGTATCACCTATTTCCCTCTTAATTGTCAACCCCAATCCACCTTCCACTTTGATTTTTTGATAATTACGAAGATGCTGGTTTATTTGATGCTGTGACTCCACTCCATTTTTGCAATGGCCCAGACTAAGATCTGTCTGACAAAGCCTTTGACAATGTGATAAACAATTTGGTAGCGTTTGCCAAAGATGGCTTGTTGACTCTGTGCAAAAGTGATTATGGGGGTGTTACCAACTATCAAATGAGTGACTTTCTAGGAAAGAGGCAGGTCGTGGTTGAAATTGGATCAATGGCGGTATTACCTACTATTACTTTGAAATGAGTGACATTCTGGGGAAGAGGTGGGTGGTTGTTTAAATTTGATCACTTTACTCCTTGTGTGTCAAAGCTGATGAGAGACTGAGTAGAGTTCATCCAGAATTTAGGAGCTTGCTGAGACAGAGCCAATGGAGAAGAAAGCATTTGAATGTTGTTTTATTTCTCAAGGAGTAGAATTTATTTGCAACATGAAGAATAGAGACAATGGCATGATTAGTCACAAAGCTGTAAAAAAGTATACATCTAGGGGTGTTTTACTTTCATGTGCAAAACTCAATATCACAGGATTACAATGCATGTGAAAATTATTTGAGTTTTCATGCTTGTTGCATCTAAATAGTTATTCCCTTCCCGCCAATAAAAATAACACACATTCACACTCTCTCATGATGTGTCATAATTTGAAAGCTAAAGGAAATAGGACCATCACATGCAGCGGCAACACTTGTCTTTACCATGTTGCATTGAATAAAAATTTTAATCTGTCCTCTTCCCACTTCACCTTCCATATCACCAGTCTTGATTCAATGCTCATGTCAACACCCTACAATCCAAAAGAGGACAATTGTAATCTCTTTGTACTTATACTCACCATTGATCCTTATGCCCCTACCACAAACACTCCCTAGGCAAGAACCTCCATCTCTTCCCACTCTATCACCTCTACCAGCATCTATACTACCACCCCTTCAAAACAACACATTGTAGAGTAATGAACAGTGTAAAGCTACAAGCTGAAACACACACACCATATTCCATATGTCACCACCATATAAAAAATATAAACGTGCCTTACAAAAAAGTTGTTCAATGTTTTATCATAAACTCATCACTGATTCTCCTTCCACTCAAATGAGTAAAATGCAAGTTCAAGCATTCATAAATTGATTTTGGATTTGATACTTCCACAAATGCCATTCCTCAAGATTTTCACATGGACAAAAAAGGTCAAGAAAAGTAAACAAGATTATGTGAGAAGGTGATAAAAGTAAACACTATCAAAATGGTTTGCTTTTTGGAAGATAAACTTTTTTTAATGTAGCCCATTCATCAGAAACATCTTCAATGCACCACATGATCACTCCCATCAATCTCACCTTGGTCTTTGGATCAGTCAACAATTGAACCTTGGTTGTCTCCCTATCAATTGCTTTGCCAAAATTGGAATGAAAATTATCCAAGAGAACATCAGCTGGGGTACTTTAGGACAATTGACCTATGAATACAATTCTGGGAATTCCTCTTCCAGTTTCATCTCCTCTGCTACCACCCTTTCCCTCACCTCCACCACCTTTCATACCACTCCAGAATATCATTGAAAACACACCCCTTCTCTTCCAAGGCTATGGATTTTTCTTTACGTTTAGCCAATCATTGCTATCTGGAATTAATTTTGTATTAGAGTCCAATCTGGCGATTAATTTGAATACAGATTTGGCAGTGGAAAATTCATCTTTTCTCTGTGAGTTCTAATTTTGATTGTGTATGCTTTGATTTTGTTGAGTTCTTTGTTGATTTCTTTGATTTGCTGTTTGATTTGGCTTTGGACACATTTTTTGTGTCTGCCTTACAATTCCAATATTTAAGTGACAGCAATGACTCACAATTCTTCTGCAGTAATGGCCTCTGATTTTTGTTTGGCAGCATGACAATATTTGGAATTTAAATTGTCAGAATGAGGTTTGATTGTAGTGAGTACTTCTTTGAGTTTTTCTGATGTGTCACTTTTGATTGTAGATTTGATTTGTCAATGCAAATGATGGCATAGGTTGTAACATTTTCATTGTCTCTTTCAACAGTATTGGTTGCATTGCTAGTGGTGGCAGAATCTTTATCCTTAAGTAAATACCAGTGAAAAAGAGGCCAAAACCCCGCATATGGTATGGTATGGTATGGTATGGTATGGTATGGTATGGTATGGTATGGTATGG
>JALLOT010004274.1:0-10462 GCA_036939595.1 Thalassiosira livingstoniorum | reverse complement strand
TTTGCATACTTCAGGAATAGTCACTAAAAATTGACCAGATCTACGTGGGAAGTCAATATTATTTATTGACCAAAGCCCTCCTGGTAAGTACAATACTTAGTAGTATTGTAGGTACAATAGAGGATGACAACAGATCACGCACACAAGATACAAGATCACACATACAAGGCAGGATCACAACTCACAACTCACAACTAAAACACTTTTGATTCTTGTTTCAACACCACCCGCACCCGGCCGCAACAATGGAGGAAGAAAACTACGAAAATGCCGTCACCGCGCTCCTTTCCCCCGTCCACCAATCCACCACTCCCTCTGCCATTCGAGCGGCAGCCGCCCGCCGTACGAATACACTTAAAGATATGAATGAATACCTCTGTCGTCTGGGGTTGAATGTGAACTCAGTTGTTGATGCGGATTGTGATGAAAGCAGTTCCCCCCACTACCTTCCACCTATCATAATCCACGTTACGGGTACCAAAGGAAAGGGTTCTACTCTCTCCTTCTGTGAAAGTTTATTGAGAAATGTTTACAAATTAAATACAGGCTTATTTACGAGTCCTCACTTGGTGAGCATAAGAGAACGAATACGCATCAATGGCGTGCCCATTTCGAAAAAGGTGTTTGGCGATGTTTATTGGAGGATAAGACGGAAATTAGAACTGTTCGAAGGAGTAACTCAAGATGATGATAGCGATCACATCGGAGTGGTCGGTGAACTCCCTCCATTACCGACACTCCCGGGATATTTCCGCATGCTCACACTCATGGCACTGTACACTTTCACGCATCATCAGCAGCCTAAAGTTGACGCGATATTGTTGGAAGTTGGAATGGGAGGAAGATACGATGCCACCAATATATTTGAACCTGTACTTTCCAAAACAACACGACAATCAACACCATCTACATCGCCAATACCATCAATATCAACGATATCGTCGGAAACACATCGGATTTTAGTGCGAGGAATAACCCTCATTGACTATGATCACACCCGAGTGCTTGGATCGACGTTGGAACAAATTGCTTGGGAAAAGGGAGGTATTTTCGTATCCAATAAACTCCAAAATATTGGGATGGACGATGGGGGCTATGACGCTTTTTTGCAAAGGTTGAAGGAGTGGAAATGCACTTTTAACACTGGAAATAGTATATTGGAAAGCCGCACAAATGAATCATCAGAAAACTGCGTGCAATCATCGTCTTCAAATTACACGCTTGCAACATTTGTCAATGGAAATAACAACCCCCAGGTACTAGATATACTCAAATACATAACCAACCAACAGCGAGCCGACGGTGAAACTTCTGGAAATGATGAATGTATTGGTCTTCAAATAATTCATGACTCTTCTCTAAATTCCTTCGCCAAAGTGGGACAACAGGGAATGTTGGGGTTGCAAGGATCTCATCAACAAAGTAATGCTGCATTGGCAGTGGCTATGTGTCGATATGCCATGTCCAGCTACTGCAAATCCTATCCGCACCATCAAGACCACAAATGTGAAAGTGACATTAGTGGTATTGATTTGCCAACAATGGATATGGACAATGAAAGGATAGCACTTGCACTTGGACAGACGTTCTGGCCAGGCAGATGCCACACCGTTTGTCTTGATCGTATGCAGTACAACCAGACTTTATCCCAAGATATGAGTACCAGCAACAAATTATCGATCAATTTGAGGTGCGATGGAGCACATACTCCTATCTCCATCAAAGCGTGCATCGACTGGTTCCGATCTATCACCGAAGAAATTACTGTGACCTCAATGAGTCCAACTCAAAAAGCGTACAAAATCCTTATATTCAATTGCAGCCATGAACGTAACCCTCTCCCACTCCTTACCAATCTCTACTCCTCTCATTTATTCGACGAGGCATATTTCTGCCGAGCAGATTTTGAACGACCCAGTGCCATACCAAAGCGTTTGGAGAAGGATTGGCTCCACGAGGAGTTGGAATTGAAGGACTTTACAAATAATGATCCACATGTCACAACTCTGGAAAAAATACGTCATGTTCTAGATGCAGCGAATTGCTACAATAGTGAAGAAAGCTTAACTGAAGGCCCATCCTGGCAAACAACTCTGGCAAATGTGTGGAAATCAATTGACGGATATTGTAGGCACATTCGAAGAGGTTGTACATGCAAATGTGATCAATCTTCCTCGATTCCATTGGCCTTAGAATCAGTAGAGCAGATGAAAGTCTCATCCGATCTGACTGTGAAGGAGGCTCTGGTAAAGATTCAACAAAACGCCACGTCTCTGTTGTCTGCTGAAAATGGACGGACACAAGCACGCGATAGCACTTCAGCACCTGAGTCATCCCAGATGTTAGTGGAAGTTTGCATCACTGGATCTCTCTACATTGTAGGTTCGGCATTAGAGGCTGCTGGCTGGGAAGAAGGGGAGTCTTCAGGTCACGTTTAGAAACAAACTCTAGAAAAGACATTTGTAAAATTCATCATTAGTAACATGCAAGCTTTAATCGAATGCATTTAAACGATTGCAAGATTTTTTGTATTTATTTAATTGAAGACATGAAGAATCATAGACATAAATTGCTTTTTAAACAATTCATTTAATGCATCGGCGATATCCGTGCCTCAAAGGAGCTATTTCACACAAAGGTCTATTATTACAGATGTAGCCAAGTTGTTATGTGACTAAAATGCACATAAAATAGTGTCAAAATACAATCAATCGCTAATAATCATGCTGACACATATTAGAATAGTCCTTGTACAAAAAGGTGATTTCTTATGTTTTTTCTTCAATACACTATTCCTGTTGATTCAATAAACTGTTAAGTTCTGTGCACAATTTCTGGCAACAATCGTTCTAATTGCTAACACTGGTTACATGAACAAGAGTTCCATCTTCTGGTTTGGGCAAAATGCTTGTTTTCTTCCAAATAATCTCGTCTTTTGAATTTACCAAATCGTAATTGACCCTACGTGCAAAAAGCGAAAGAAACACCTTCATTTCAGCCATTGCCAAACTTGCTCCAAGGCAAAACCTAGGGCCGCAACCGAAAGGCATGAACTCAGTTGGCTTAGTTTTTTGGTTCAACCACCTCTCAGGGCGAAATCCTTTTGAAATGTCCATATGAGCATCACCCTCCATTTTAACAACTGGATCATTGGCATGAGTGAGGTAAACATTGAACACAACTCCATATCCTTTTGGTATTTGTTTCCCGTCGAGGACAAAGGTCTCCTGTGCAAAGCGGCGAGGTGTTCCCGTGCCCGCTAGGGGCGCGATCCTCATTGTTTCTTTAATTACTGCGTCGAGATAGGGGCATTCTTTTTCAAGAAATCCTAATTTGTTTGTCAAGTCCTCGCCATGCTTTTCTACAAACTCGCGTTGTTCCTCTTTTAGCTTAGTAAACGTATCTTTGTGTATACCTAGTGCAAGAGATGCCACGGTCAAGGAGCTTGCGGCAGTTTCTGTCCCGGCAAGAATTAGGATCAAAGAGTTGCTCACAATCTCATCATGAGATAGCCTCTTGGCTTCATCCTCCTCGTCTTTTGCAAAAACCATTGCGCTTAATGTCGAAGCATCTGGTCCATTTTTGTGGAGATCTTCAATTTTTCGTTCGATTTTCGACACAATATACTGACGTGCTTTGGCGCATTCTGAATTCTCGACTCCTGGGAGTAGATGAGTCTTAGGATCGGATATTCCACGAATCCAATTGTTTATATTTTCATAGAAAATTGGGACTTCATCATCGCTCAAGTCCAACCCCAAGATCTGACGCCACGCAACATCCAACGTATAGTTCGTGCAAATGCTCTCCATTGCCACATCAGGCTGAAGAGCTAATGAGTCGATTTGAGCAGTGGCCCCTGCAACCAATGCAGGCATGGCTTTTTCAATCGATTCTGGGGTCAAGGCTTGTCCCATCAACCCACGAAGATACCTATGCCTATTCGCATCTGTCTCCACAAGCAAATTACCTTTACCAATGACAGACTGTAACGTTTTCAGTGCAGGGCCAGTTTTGATCGTTTTGAATTCATTGTTGAAAGCGGCCTTTACGTTCTTCATTCCAGACACCATGGCAACGGGCTTTTTCATAAACATGTATTTGAATATGGTCGGACTAGATGTCAGTTCTGCTTGACGGTTGAAAAACTGACCAGGTCCTTTTTCGGGAGTTCCATTTTTGAGGAAGATTCCTAAGTTTCCAATAAAAGGACACCCCATTGAGCCAGGAGGGAGTGGCTCTGAAAAATTAGGGTCAGCCGCGCTTCCAGGGTAAAAGAACTTTTGCCTATTTTTGTAGATGGCGATAGCGGCAGATCCTAAAATAATCGAGTTTCGTAATGGTGGAGATATTTTTGATAACACAGATGGGAGGTTGGGAAGAAGAGCTGCTTTGAGTTGAGTGCTTCCATTCCCTTTATTTTTGCGATCTCCATCGTGGAATCTTAGCTTTGAGGCTGGATTAGAAACAATGCTGTTGGCATTATGTATGAGAAAGTTATAAGATGGCTGGCACCTTGAGTAGACCGTTNAGCAGGACAAACATTTTAAACACAAGAGTTCTTGGACGGCGACTGGATTGCCCGATCTCACTGTGTTCAAGCTCGGGAAGTTCAAGGATCTTTGATATTTATTTTTATCAAAAGAAACACAAAGTTTGCAGGGAGCAGGGAGTTGATTTTCCACTAACTCCCCGAGGCCCCGAGGAGGTTTCGAGGCTAAAAATAATAAAATGATTGCGAAGATCCATTATTCTAGAATACTTACACCGACCATAAGTATGGGATCTTTTATTTTCATGTAAAAAAACTGTACAAAGGAATCAGTATTTAAAATAAGGCCTTTTCTTTTCGTTCAACGCCATGGCAGTATGGTATTGTACTTATTCTTGGAGACCCAAGATTGTATTGAAGGAGATGGGGGCTGACATAAGTAGGTAACCCAACAGACAACAAGAAGAAGGGTGTGGTGGAAATGATCAAGGCCTAGTACTTTGTATGCCTTTTTGTCACTCATGCCAAGGGGACAGGTATCCCCCACTGAAGACAGAGCTAGGCAACCAGTATGCTCTTGTGGAAGATAAATACCCGGAGTCCATCAACCAAGCCGCCGCCTTGATCAACAGCTGCCGGAGCCCATTCAGGATGGGGCCAAGAAGGCCACAACAGGGACGAGAGGAGCTGTTGTTTGATCAGGCTGGCTCAAAGAAGTCCAAGTCAAAAGTGAAGCAGCTAGACAATGATGCCTCCAGAATGAATTCTGAAGAGAAGACTATCTACAACAAGAAGAACAACGACGGATACGTTGAATGTTATCATTGCGGGGCAAAAAACAACCACAAAGCCCGCAACTCCCCGGACTATGAGAGCAAAGAGCAGCTACACCTGAACTATGAAACTGAAGATGATGCCAACGAGGATTAATATGTATGCCACCAGAACACCAATGGCCGTGTCAACCCACACTGATTGTTGTTAGACAACCAGTCAACAGCTAATGCCCTTTGCAACAAGGCCTACTTAAGCAACAGCAGAAGGGTAGAGAGGGGAATTAATATACACATCACTGGTGGAACAAATCAAACAAATTGGCAAGCAGATTTTGGAGGGATCAAGGTAAGGTTCAATCCAAATGGCATTGCAAATGTGCTGTCCCTTGCAAAGCTAAAAAAGATAGGCTGTAAGATCAATTACGATTGCGAGAGTGGCACATTCACCATCATCCCGCCTGGGAGCGATACAAAATTGGTATTTAGGGAAAGCAAGGGAAGTTTACATTATTTGAGTTTAGTTGATGTGGGGTCTGAGGAGATTGTGATGGTTAACACCATCAGAGGGAACACAGAAGGATTCTCAAGGAGAGAAGTGGAAGAGGCTGAGAAGGGATGCAGGGTGCATTGCATGGTCACCTGCAGTCTTTAGGAGTTTGGTACATCAGAAACTCATTCAAAATAACCCTGTTGCTGAATGTGAAATCACTAGCTCTGGTGCCATTCTTAACCTAGTATACCAGCAATAAAGACTAAGACCACAAAAAACCAACAGTAAGAACAAAGATTAATTTTATAGACATACCACATGATTTCCTTAAGTTTCACAAATGCGTGACCCTCATCCCTCATAGCAGATGTATTTTTTGTTGATGGCACAGCTTTCCTAGTTACATGTCTAGGAATATAAGGTTTAGAGATGTAGAGCATGTGCCAAGGCAACAAGCAGTGGATTTAGCCAACTCTCTCACAAGAGTGTTGCAAAATTATGGTAGAGCAGGGTTCATTGTCCAAGCCATGTTAATGAACATGGATTTTGATAAAATAAGGCCATTAATGGAGTCCAAAACAGTAGTAAACACAACAGCAAAAGGCAAGTATGTGGGCAAGACTGAGAAGGAAATTTGCAATATGAAGGACAGGGGTCAATCAACTTTGGCAACCCTGCCATACAAGTTATACCCAAGGTATCTACTCATCAAATAAATCCATTTTATGAACCTCTGGATGAATGCTTTTCAAACAAAAGATAGTGTATCCCAAACCATGCCCCCAAGGCAAGTTATTACTAGACAAAAGCTAGATTTTAGCCTACATTGCAAGTCACCATTTGGCTGTTATTGTGGTCCATACAACAAAATAGACAAGACAAACAACATGGTGGAATGGTGCAAATCAGCCATTAATTTAGGACCTGCAGCTATGCAAGGCTCGTATAAATTTTTCTGGGAAACTGGCAGGAAGATAACAAGGAAACAGCTTGACAAGTTACAAATGCCAGAGTCAGTCATGAAAAAAGTAGAGATGTGGGCCAAGAAGGACCAAACAGAAGGAAAATAAAGACACTTCCAAAACAGAAATTGTGAGGATTTTAACTGGACCAGGCTGGACAAAGAGCTAGAGGGATTGGCCAAGATTGATGTGTCTCCTTTCCCTGATATCCCAGAAGAGCCACCTCAAATTGTGACCACAGAAAGCAAAGTGGCAACACCAGTCATGGTGCCAGACCAACCCTTTGACAAGATCAATATGGAGCAGGCACCAATAACGACAGACAATGCTGGTTTGAAAGACACCACACCCAAGAAAATTGTTGATTCAACACAAGATCCACATCTCCATACAACAGACAGCCTCCAGTGGCTTCAGCTCCAAACAATGTAAAGGTAGAGGCCAAGGACAATGAAATTCCAGGAGTGCTGGAAGATGACAATAATGCAGGAGTAGCAGGCAAGGCCAAGACTACAGGCTGGAGATTGATTACCAGCAGGGAACTGTCAACATTGATGAATGATGAGGATAGCCTTCAGATGCTAGACCCGGGCTGAGGCCCCAAAGGGGTGAAACTATGAACACCTTTTCATCCCAACAAGTACGCTCATGTCATGATGCAATTCATGACTTACATCACAGTGAAGCAAGAAATGAACAAGTCAGCTCAAAATGCACACATTTTTGCTCAAGTATTTGTGCAACCGTTCTCACTTCATCAGGACTTGAAAAGTTTGGCAATGAGGGGGAGTAAGCAGTAGGAAAGGAGCTGTTTTAGCTCCATATGACAAAGATATTCATACCCAAGTTTGAGAATGAATTGACACAACAACAGAAAGATGAAGCACTCTCCTCTCTCATCTTTCTCACCAATAAGAGATATGGGAGCACATAAGTGCATACATAGGCAGCCACAAAATTGTTATATCCTCAAAGAGGAAGTGGCATCACCAATGGCAAATACCAATTTGGTACTAATAACTGCTATAGCTGAAGCTTATGAAAAAAGAGTTGTGGCTCTTATTGACTTGCCAGGTGCATTTCTGCTTGTTGTGAATGATGAGTTAGATATTAAGTGTGAAGCTAGAAGGTAAACAAACAGAGTTAATGGTACCAGTTGCACCCAATTTGTACAGGAAGACCATGATAGCCAACTCTAAAAGGAAACCTATTTTGTATGTCCAGTTGTACAAGGCTCTTTATGACATGCTTAAAAGTAAATTGATTTTCTACAAGAAGCTTTTGGGTGACATCCTGAGTGAAGGGTTTGAGTTGAATGACTATGACCCATGTGTAGCCAATAAGATGATTGGCGACAATCAATGATTGTTGTATGACATGTTGACAACCTGAAGGTGTCACACATTGAGCCTATGCAGGTTTTTCTATTTGTGCTTTGGTTGGAGTCAATTTATGGCAATGTCAATGCGAATACGGACAAATTGCACAATTACCTGGGAATTAATGTTAACTATTCCCAACCAGGTAAGGTTCAGGCTTCAATGATTGCATACCTATGCAAACTATTGGAGAAATCCCCAGAGGAACTAGACAAGTTGTGCCCAACATCAGCAGCTGATCACCTGTTCAAGGTCAGACCAGAGGAAGAACAGATGAAACTGAGTGAAAAGAAAGCCATGATATTCCATTGCACTGTAGCAGTAGCCTAGCTACTCTTCATGGCAATCAGAGTCAGACAGGACATCCAAACCCCGGTAGCATTCCTTACTACTAGGGTAAATAGTCCAGACAAGGACAACTGGGGAAAGCTGAGGATGAGGAGGGTTCTCAAGTACCTCAAGGGAACTAAGTATTCAAAAATACACCTGAGAGCTAATAGTATGGACACTATTCACTGGTGGATTGAAAGTACTCATGCAATTCATTGGGACGCAAATGAACAAACAGGATCAATGATGTCACTTAGCAAAGGGGCAATAATTAGCTTGTCTAAAAGACAGAAGATTATCTCTTGAAGTTCAACTGAGACAGAAGTTATTGGGGTATACGATGAATTGCCCAATGTGATTTGAGCATTGTAATTTATTGAGGCTTGGGACTACAAGGTAGATTGAAACATTTTTCACCAAGACAACAAGAGTGTCATTCAGTTGGAGTTGAATACAAACAACATGCCTCAAGCTCCAATCATAGTAAGTATATGAATGTTAAGTACTTTTTGTCAGGGACAGGGTGGAGTCTGGACTACAAAGCCAGTGTGGTTGGGCGTACTGACTAATCCCAATCAAGGTAAGGCTTTTGTCAGGTTCCAAGCTGTTATCATGATCAATGACAAAGACAAGGGTCCAGACTTGTGGGAATTGAGGCCAGACATATCAAAACTGTACAGACAAAAGTGAGTCGTGTTTGAGGAGGCCTCATCACAAGAGTATTGCCCAAGTGACTGTTCCAGTTGCATCAGAAGTCACAAGACTTACATGCCTTCCAGCTCTAAATATGGCAAAAGACAGCTAAAGACCAGCAATCCAACCGTCCTTTCACACATGAGTGTGTTGGAAGACCTCAGATTTATGTGCATGACAACGCACAAGTGAACACATCATCACATGCATAAACCGCACAGAAAAAGATCTCTTTAGAAAACAATAAATATTTTACATAGTGGACTGTAGAGGTCCAGTATGTTTTGAAGATGATGTAGATAGACCTCTTTTTTAGGTCTCTGTCTCATAATTTCTTTAAAATCTGAGGTGACATCATGTAATAGTCTAATCTGAAGCACTAACTAGGGTTGAGATGTAGTATCTTTATCCTATGACACAGCATAAAATGGTGCTTGTTCAAACACATTTCACCATGTAGTTTGAAGTTTTAAAGCTCCTCTAAAAAATGGCTTTGGAACTTTGAATCAAACCAACCCAACCCAACTGATCTCTTCTGATGATGAGTTTTTACAAAAAATCCATCAAATAACCCAATTATTACATTTGTCCCCTTTGTACAATTGGACTTTGTCCCGTTGACAAACGCCACTGTACAGACAACTGCACTAGTAGTTGATGGATAATCGAATGGCTTACCATCAATGCCATTGTAGATGTAGAATTATGTCTGTTTTGGCATGCTGCAAAAGCAAAGCTGTTGACAATATTGACAGCAACATACCTGAAGGTCAACTGTGCCTAAAAGTAGGCACAAATCTACATCTACAATGGCATTGATGGTAAGCCCTTCAACTATCCATTGACAAAGAATGCAGTTATCTGGACTGTAACATTTGTCAACAGGAAAATTTTCATTGTACAAAGGGAACAAACACAATAATTGGGTTGTCTGGTTGAGTTTTTGAAAAATCCCATCATTTGTTGATGTTGGTGGCAATATTATATCGAATTTCAATTCTACTTTTTATTTCCTGGGAACTTTCAAACTTCAACTTCAACCCACATGGTGAAATGGGAGGCATAGTATTACTCTATACTTCTTGTAGATAATTTGATCAATCAAGGGATCTATGATTAGATATTAAAGTTTGGATGCATTGTTATGCCTTTGACCATTGGGTGGATGGAGCTGAAAAGATCAAAGCAAGATTGGAAGTTATCAGAAGTTGAAAACTTTGAAAGCTGGATAGTAGTGAGTGCAGCCTGCTGACTCTATTAGGGGGTTTATCAAATACTGATTTCAAGCATTTTTGAAGTTCCAACTGGAACTGGAATTTTTCAAAAGTCTGTCCGTATGA
>JALLOT010004273.1:0-10462 GCA_036939595.1 Thalassiosira livingstoniorum | reverse complement strand
TTTGCCAATACATAAGCCTAGTACCTGTCATACCTACATACCATATATATGTTGTAGTACATTCACTACAATACTAGGTACCATACCATATTCTTCACTTCTCACTTCTAAACGCGCCACAATGAAGGACCCCCTTCCAGTGCCCGACCAGCTAGAAAAGCAACTGGCAAAATGCAAAAGCATTCGAGACGCTGATACATTCTACAAGGGGAGAGACAAGACCGAAGAGGTTCGTTGTTCTAGAATCATTTAATTTTCGGTGTCCCGTTATGCCAAATGCCGCCCGTTCTACTTAGGAGACACAAGTCTTCATCAAAAAATATTGGCAGAGTGGGATTCGCACGCTAAGGCTGATTCGGTTACAGCCCAATAGCACATCATTTCTGGTATTTTATCTCTCCGTCGTGGCTGACTTCATTTTTTCTTTTCTGTTGTTTGGATCGTGGACTTGATATTCCAATCGATCCAATAAATATCTGCCGCTGATGGTCAAATTTTCCTCTGATGTTGAACCGATGCTTTTTCTTGAATTTCGTTGCTCGGGTTTGTTCCCAGTCTCTTACCTGGTTTCCTCCTCTTATTTTCCAACAATGATGTAATATTGTTTCACTCTATCGTATCATTTGTAAATAGGAAATTGCAGCTGCCAAGTCGAAACTACCACAGATACCAACTCAAACGAAAGATTAGTATGTCGCCCGTCGCCCGGATCGAAACACTAATTATTGTACGATTAAGGATGGGGCTTATTCGTGCTGTTAATTGAGCTTCAAATAGGAGCTATTTTTGGAAACTTAGTCTTGTGTCAACAGCAAAAAGGGGGTGGCATTGAATCTAGCTATCCCTTTTCTAGGAGTCGCGGTGAGGCTACGAATGTTCATGAAACTAAGTGACATAAGATAACCATTTTTAGCTCATAACTGTTAAGTAGTAACTGGGAGTTTGCAGTTTAGTAGTTGAAGAGTGATACTGAGCAATTATACAAATAATGGCATCTCCAAATAGAAATACGAATTACGTAGAAACTATGGCCACTATGAAAATACTGAAGGTATTAGTTCTTTAGCGCAAAAGCACAAAAATACCACATACCAATTGCTTACTTGTACTTATGCTTCAAGTGCAATCCCAACAAGCCTTAACCAAACTACCCCTGGACGCATAGCTATTTCTAGAGCAATCAGCTCATTCAACCACTGAAACTCCTGATGCGATATCAGTTACTACCGAAATACTCACTTCTTTTTCCAAACCTTTGCTGATAGTTTCATTCAATCCTTGAAATGCCTTTGCAATTTCATCCAATGTTTTCTTTTGATGATGTTGCGTCTGTTGATTTGAAGGGACATCTGATGTCTTAACCTTACCACACATTGGAAACACACATTTTAAGCATTCAAGCCGAGTGATGGATGTGCAGATTGATTTACGTGGTTTGTTTTGCTTTGAACGCAACTGTATTTCGTCATGATACTTCACAATTAAAGCAAAAGCAGTAATGTAAGCATGGATAATTTGAATGTATATCGGCGAATTGGACAAAGAAGTGGAGTCTGTCTCGTTCGGTGGTTGGGCTTCTGAAGTTGATTCGAGGGATGTAGAGTCGTGATGCAATTCTCTAACTTCTCTCAAAACTTCTGCAGTGCGATTCATTTCTGACTTGATTTTAGCACGTTGAGTTGAAGAAATACTCTGCGATGACGCCGAAGAATTGAAGCAGCAAAATAACTTATTTCTCTTCTTTCTTGATCTGGAACTACCAACTCCGATGCTTCCAGCTGAAGAATTGAGACCAAAGCAAGCATCAAGAACATTTCCGTCGACAATTGCGGCATACGCCAATGACGCTGTTTCCTCCCCAAAAGATTGATTAGGCACGTTTATTGGCGAAGATGATACATCAGAATTTGCACCGGAAGTTGAACAATTGTCTGTTTCTTTAGACGTCCTAATATTGCCCGAGCCATTGTCAACCCAAGATTTTTTTGAATTCGTTTCGGCATCTTCCAGTGAAGGGGGGGCGTAGGTGAAATCACCTCCAGTCAAAAGAATCAGATATCCAAAAGCAACCTCACGAGAAATTTGCAACATTGATTCTGGTTTGTAAAACTGAACATGTGAGTGATCCGTATCGCAAAAACTGTCACCTTTATCACAAGATTGCGATTTGCTCCGGTCTTGACGTTCGTCATTGTCAGACGGAGATAATAGGGGCGTTTTCGCTGTCGGCATGGATGGCGAAGAAATTGTTGAACTCGANCGAAGAAATTGTTGAACTCGATACCATGTTGCAGAGTAGACTTCAGGTTTTGTCCTCGATGAGATTCGGCGGGGGCTGAAACAGAAACACCGAAATCTAAAAAACTGACCAAAGGTGGTGGACTACTTTGTGATTATTCTCCAAAGAGGCTATTGTGGAGAATTTTTATTTATTCAAACTGGTTGTTGATGGTGATGAAGGAAGTAAGTAGGTAGGGCAGAGTACAGAGTAGCGAAGATATTTGAATTGGCACAGATTGGCACCAAAGAATTTTCGCTCAAGAAGTAGGTACCACAGCACTTAGCAATGACGAAGCGAGCAGCATCAAATTGTTCTTTGGGAGTGGAAAGGACCAGTTATTCTTCAAAACTTGTATGATAGGTGTAGATGTGATCCATATCTATTTACTTGCCACGTGCTACAACATTTTTCTCAACGTTGCTCTTTTGAGGGATGATTTTGAATGCAGTTTAGTAAAACACTGCCCTTAGAGAGCGAGTGTTTGGTGATGGTGATTGAGGTGTCTTTGTCGAATTTCCAGTTGCGTTTTACTATGACGTTTTATGCGTTAAGGTTAGTATGGTATGGTACTTATGCGGACAGTATGCGGATGTTAAAAGTAGTAGGATAGATATTATACTATGGTACCATACCATACCTACATAAGTACTCGTACTTACTATTGTCCGTTGGTATCTACCATACCTTACCCTGTACTTTGTACAGCTTTGTACCTATTGTACCGTGATTGTACTACTATTCATGGAGATGTTGTGATCGGAGAAGGCTGTCCTTAAAAGTATTGATAGACATTGAGCCGACGGGATTCCTGCCTACTGTTAGTTAGTTATGTAATATCTCAGATTTTTTCCAAAAGACCATTTTTTTTACTTCATTCCAATGCTTCATTTTAAGAGTTTGTTTTAATAAAGATTGTCATCTTTGCCATTGGTATTGTAATGTAGGCTATGATTCAGATTAAGCTTCTCTTATTATTTCACTAAAATTCTGTGTGACCACATTTCTCTAAAGACCACAATTGTTCTCAAATTTGCTACTATTCTAAATGATGCACTAGCAAAAAAACAAACAGTTGGTTCAATGACACGCATTCATTTTCAAATCCATTTACAACAAGTGTTTTTTCCTTCATTTGGAATAAAATTGTGGCTGGTGTGTCTAAGATTATTTGTTTTTTACTGATGCACAACTAGTGTTTACGTAACATCATCATTGCATCATGCAATGCATCTCAGCACATAAGATAAGGAGTCCATGGTAATTACTTAGGTGAAGAATAACATGCCTATCATTCACAGATAGATTGAGATTATTGTTCTAGAAGGTAGATAGATCAATTCAATAATTAGATTATTTTAGGTGTTCTATACTTTATAGTGTACAGGAACATGTATAATTAACAAAATTTGTACCCTAATAACAGAAGTGTATTTTTTCTACTCATATGGTCAATGATAAAGACAGTATGGTACAGATGTCACATAAAATGGAACATTTTGGGATACTCCTCATGTTAGGTAAGTACACATACAACCAGATATTGTAGGTAGGTAGGTAATGTGCATGTACCTAAATATCTCAATACATCATACCTCCTTCTCAAACAAAGGTAGGGGTTGATATGGGGAAATGATACTTACAATGAAAAGTGTATTAACTTTGTATGCTTCTCAACTGATTAACTGTTACAGTCATTCTTCTCTCCACCTACCCATGCACCAAAACTAACCTTTTCTTATGACGGACCTATCATGTCAAAAAAGCTGATTTTTATTTCTGTTTGCTTTTTAGTCTCTTATATAAAGTAAAAGATTTCAATCTTGTTTCAATTACAGCACTTTTTCCAGATTAAGTGATGGTGTTGGTGATGTTTCTGGTGCTGAATTCAGAATAACAAAACAAATATATCTTGTCTCTCATGAAATACAGAGACACTGGGCTGTTTTAACACTGTTGTTGTCTAGTTTTCATATTACAAAGTCTAAGATTGTGGTATTGCAGAATGGTCACAATCAACATCCTTGTATATTTCATGTATTGATTGTAATCAAAATGTACTTAGATAAAAATTACGCATCTAGAAAGATAATAATAAACAAAAATTGATCTGTATTTCTCTCAATCTCAATAGCATTTTTTTGTCTAGAAGTTCAATACTCACTAGTAAATTAGGAGATTCAGCATAAATTGATGTCAAAAATTATCAAAAAAGTATTATATTTTTCAATATTTTTTTGTAATGCGACTCAAATATGTTCACCTTTTTTAATGAGAAACAACCTATTTTTGACCTCTGTTGCCCATTTTATGTCAGTTTTAAACTAAACTTATTCAGCAGCTGGACATTCTTCTACTACAAACCTACATAGGAACTATTGCTAAATTTCAAAAGACAGGACTTTAATTTTCATTTGGGTTTGCACACTAACTCATTGAAAGCATGTGGTATTTATAAGTCTCTGGATATGAAACTGTAGAAAAATGATTGTTATGTTTTCATATTTACATTACAATATATCTATTTTTTTCATGCTATTAACAAAAACTAAGTCAAATGTTTTAGACATTTGAATTTAGGTATTAATCTCAAAAATTACAGCTTTTACTCATCCTAAAATAAAGAGTTGTATTCAAATAAAAGCAATGGATGGGTTGTCTTGGCATCTAATTTCTTCTACCAAGCTCTAACTACTCATTTGTGTGCTTCAATTCAGAAGCTGCTGAAAATAGTGGAAAAATTGAATTGGAGCAAAAAACAAACAGATATCAAAAGGAGAATTTTTGCAAAATAAATTTTATGTCATGTTGAAAAATATATGTTCTATTATGTCCCTGACATAGAGACTCATTTGCTAATTTGTGAGCTGGTCACCTTGACTTCTGCATCATTGAAATATTGAAGAGATGTTGAAAGCAGTTTAATTTGCAGAACAGCAGCAAATTTCTAGTTGAGAGAAACTATCACTCCATACAGCAGATTTAACTACTATTATTAGTAGTAGTTGAAATCAACTTTTGACTAGGACTACTTAGTAAATTAAGCCCCCTTGTAAAATCATCATTTCTCAATGAATACTGGACCATTTGATTTATTTTTTTTGAAAGAGGAGAGTCTGCTCTTGAACCCAGGAGTTACAAAGTCTAATCTTTTTACATAATTGCAATGGATCCAAGATGGTGCTGTAGAGATGTACAACAATTACATAACAATTTTGTTAGTCTTACTCCAAGTTGTACTGGATCATAGGTAAATAGACCAACCACCCACTGGCAAAAAATCAAACTGAGGTAAAAACATCATTTTTTATTATGAATTCCCACTGGTGGCCATGCAATGGTTCTGGGATATGCTTGTATCTGCTTGGGACCCATATTGGTGACAAAAACCAGTTGATAAAATCAGTTCCATTGTAAAAGACTAGCTGCTAGTTATTAATACAGTCTCTGTTGACTTATAGCATACTTTTGTACCACATTTTCAGGTCAGGCAAAGCAGGGTTTAGTGCAATAAAAATATTTGATAACTACAAATAATAATTTTAACAGCTAATTATTAGTCAATATCATACAGAGGAATAGAGTAGGATCTGACTACTATTGATACAGAGCAATGGCTGTGTTGATGGCCAACAAAGACAATAACTAGAATGAATAACAATGTCTTTTTTGGCTTTACTTTCAGTGCTAGAAGAATGATAGTGATTTGTTATTTGGTGACAAATGAAAATGGAATACACAAGATAAAAGTTGATATACTCCTTAAACTTAAAGTAGTTGTTTTGTCCATTGTTAAGATGGGAATACAGTGTGATTGGAGCACATGGCATTTTTCTTTAAGCTTATTGATATTAGTTGACACCATTTGCCATAAGAGCAATGCTACATGAGTGTTCTAAGACTTGGAAAGCTCATTCATCATCACTTCCAACAACAGGTACAGCTTAAAAATACCCCTTTCATTGCCATTGTCCAAAGTTGCTTTGAGATTGATCTTGACATTCATATTGTTTTCCCTGCTATCACCACCCCCCAAATCACCATTAAAAGAAGAATATGAGTAGTCCTCCTTGGACATTTTTCTTGTGTTCCAAAGTGCTTATTTTGAAAAAATAAGCTTCTGATTAAAACATTATGTGTATTGTCAGTTTTTTGTGGAATACAAGAAAAATGTCCACAAAAGACTACACACAAAGTCTTACTCCCTTGTATACCACATCAGTGGGCAGAAGAAAAGGCTGTTGGCCTTTTTTCTCACCCACTGACGTGGTATACAAAGGTGTAAGACTTCTTATAGTATGGGTACAGATAATCAATTTGTCTTTAGTTTATGACCAATGACATAAAAACTCAACTCAAGCTGACTCATGACTTAGCAATATTTCCTCTGAAACATAAAGTATTTAAGCAAATCTTAGTTACTGTTAAGTTATCTCCTATTGCTTCAAAATATCTTTGATTAAATGTTTATTGACTATATTGTTGATCTTCTTTTGTCAAACTTTAAGAGAAAAATGTTTTGCTCTTTTCTTCAAATCTTGATCAAATTAAAGAGCAGCAAAACTTCATTAATACATTGCAGCTAAATGAGTTATCTGAAATGATAAATGAAAGCAATCCTCACTTGTGAAGATAAACAACAGATACTCCAAATGCAGTGTTGGTATGATGTGTTTAACTCTTTGACAAGGAGTATAGTAACAGCTCACCATCACATTTTGCAGAACAGGAGTATCCAAAATAATAGTTGTTTGACCAAATCAAAAGGTTCTTGTAAATAGGCAGGATGCTTACCTCAGCCATCAAATTCTCTAAAACAAGGGGCTGATACTTAGAAATGACCATAGCAATGGACACAACAATGTTCTTACACTTATTTACAAGAAAATATTACATATCATGTCCCGCGACCCCTAAGTTCTTGAACATCAACCTTAGATATTTGTCTCACAAAAAATTGATGGCTAGATCTCATTACATTGCTAGTACTGACAAGTTTGAACAAGGATTTGCACACTTGGTTTCAAAAATTGGAATAGACACAATATCAGGAGGGTAATAATAAGAAAAGATATGACTCCATGAATCTAGTGACTGTGGTTTTATTCCTAATAATAAAAAGTGTTCTATTGTCTTCAGGTTTTTGGTAAATGTATTGAAGGATAATTTTTATTTTGTTCTTTATTGTGATGTCTACAATAATAATCATGACTGTTTTGATTCTTTCTTTTGTTCACAAAATTGAGGTTTCTTGAGAATATTTTAGATATCAGGACTGTCAATTTTTGTTCCATGTATATTTTCATAGACGAGTTAAGATTTGGCCCTTATTTAATAAAAAGTAATAAAAAGAAATCATAGTGAACTCCTTTTGAACCCCCGTAGAAGATTCCATACCTATTTTTGGAATGACATCCCAGACAAGAGAATTGTAGGTCAAAATTTGATGCAATAAAATGAAAAACTAGCACATCAATTGACATAAAAAACCATTACCAAAGTATGATTTTTTCTTTTTTCAGTTTCTGAATCAAAATTCATGTGTCTTATTCAGTGCCATGATCCACCAAAAATCTAGCTTGACATGATTCTCACATGATGTATAAAGCAAGCAAATGGGATTTTTCATTGATTTCATTGTTATGGTCCAATAAAGGTTATATGTTGCAGATGATCCCCACAAATATTAGTACAAACAATTCAGCATCAACAATGAAAGCAATTCCCTGCTACTGTTTTGTCACTGATGACAAAATATGACAACAAAACTGGCATTGCTCAATTGATGAGCTTAATTGCCATCTCAATTGATAAGCTGCCTTCAAAGAGCTTACATTTGATTCTCCTCTTCATCTCAAAGTGTAATGGCACGGACACACCAATGGCAAAAATTGTGACTCTCTTTTTTTGCTTTTTGCTATTGAGGCTTCTACCATCACCCCCTTGAAATAGGAAAGGCAACCATTGTCAGTATCAACTGATCAACAATGATCACTTTATAGTACACCTTATACTTTGACCTTCTGTAAAGAAAAATGCCACAGTGAAACAAGAATGAATTTCACAAACATCTTTCTAAACAATATCCCCTCATATCAAAAGCTTCAAATGATGCTTTTAATTTTGATTGTTCATTGTCAATCCACCAACAAGACAGACAAGACTCAATGGATGTGGCTATTTAATGACCCCCACAAGTCATTTTAATTAACAATGACAACCAAGAACCAGTTAGACTGACACCATTCTATCTATTTGTTACCACAGAACCACAGAGAAAATTATGTTAAGAAGATCATCTTGTTTGAAAGCTTAAAAAGATCTCAGAATACACAAAAATGAAAAATGTTGTCTGCAGCAACCAAACACCAAAGCATTGTACATTGACACCAACATTTACTACAGAAATGTAACAATCAGCAGGCACAACAATCGGTGTGACAATAGGGATGAGAATTACAAATGTTACTCAAGGGAACATTTTTCAGTTAAGGATCAGTTCAAGATGCCATGAGCACACCATATACGCACAATTAAAAATCAGTGGAGTAATTATTAAATATGTGACCTGGATTAGGTTTCAATGTTTTCATGTTGTGAATTAATTGAAATATTTTTGGATAGTCTTGATTGGAGTTTTCATAGTGAAGTAATATTTTTTATTGTTATTTGTTTTTTCTTTAGGCAAAAAAACTATCTTGGTTTTGTTGCCTTTATTTTCTGATTAGATTGTATCCAAAAAGTTTCATCACAATAATATTCATGAATATGTTATTGTAACATTTTGTGACTGTATATGTTTGTCTATGAAGGAATTCAAAGTTGAAAACAAAACAATCAAGACAATAATAGAATTTGACAACAATAAACTAGCTGAACTATGTTTAAATACAATCAATAATACAAAGACTTTTTTTTATCAGGATTTTTAGAAACATAAGGGTTCTATTGTATGAATAATGATAATCAGAGAGAAAAATTTGGACTCCATACATGTCACACTTCCTGACACTACTGATACTTTCATTTAAAATTAAAACTTCAACTAAAATTATAGTTCCAATTTAAGTTTGATATCATTTTCAATCACATTTTCAAATACCCAACTTGTTATACATTTAATATGTAAGAGCTTTGCTTTTTTAATAATCAGTTACACTGTTTTTTTACTGTACACAATTTGTTGCTATTGTATTTTTCATTGTTATTGAAGGTAAATATGTCTGTCCACCTTTGCTTGATATGTAGTAACAGCATTATCAAATAGAACTACAATTGTCATTACAATTTCAAAATAATTATATGGTATCTGTTGAATCTAAATTAATTCTATTTTTTTGAGGAGTCAGAAACTGAAGTGGATGATTTAAAGGAGACATCTCTACAAGTACTAAAAGTTCAAGTAATACAGTTGCATATTTGGGTGAGCACAATTCAAGAGCAAACTAAAAAAATAAGATTCTATGATCAGAGAAAATGCTTCCAGAATTTTGGCAATTGGGAATAAAATCAATATTTTATGTCATTTGTTGGCCAACAGGGTCAACAGTAAAGTGGGGGTTTCAATTATGCATTAAAAAGCAATAAATTTAAAACAAAAGTTTCAATACAGATACAAGGCAAACCATTCTGGTTTAGAGTAGAGTACAGGTTTCATTCCATAGTAATACATTCATTGGTGGGAATTTTTCTTTAGCCATAATGCTTGATATATTTAATGCCTTAAGATGATACATCAATGTTATACCTTGACAACCTTGATAATAATGCCACTGGCATAGATAGCAAGTATTGAAAAAAAAAACTATTATTTACACTTTGACTGATTAAAATCAGAACTTCTGCTTTTAGATTTTTACTGCTAAATAAAAAAACTGATGTATATAGTTACTAAAAATTAAAACAGGTTTTCTAAGAAATAAATTTTTATAATATCTAGGACAAAAGTCAATATTTTACCTGAGTTTCCTTGAAAACTTCACTATTTATGTAGATCTAACAAAATGCATAGTTTGAACTAGTATATTTGAATTTGAAAAATGCATTTGGAGTCTTACACAATCTTCCATTCCCTAGTCTTGATCAAGCAGGAACATCCCAAAGTCACGTTTAAAACAGTATTTTTATCACAAAAAACGTGATCGTTGGTTTTGAGCGTGAAGTCAGTTACCAAGAAAAAAATTA
>JALLOT010004272.1:0-10442 GCA_036939595.1 Thalassiosira livingstoniorum | reverse complement strand
TTTGCACTTTGCACCTTAGTCCACAATCCACCATCAACAGGAGACCACCAGAACAATTGCTTATTAGATTTGGATATAGGAGAAAGTTTAAATGGCAAAAAAAATCCAACAGTTTTTGCTTCGTTCCCAATATTTGTGATTCTTCCACAAATGCTGCCATCATTGTGCTTCTTTAAAAATCTCAATAACAGGCCAGCATTTGACAATGCAAGAACTTTTGTTTGGTTTCCAATGAAGATGAAGTGCAATTGTGTTGGAAGTCCAAAATTGCAACATTGCTTCCACTTATTAAAAAAAACGGCTCATAAGATTTTGAAAATTTTGACATAATGAAAAACATTTCAAACTCCAACATAATACAAACAAAAATCAAATGGATCTGCTGACACTGCAGCACCATCAGCTCTGTGGGAGAGGGAGAAAAGACCACAATTTGATGGCCTACCAATTGTACTAACTTGATTTAAGTAAAATACAACAATCAAATGGTGCTTGCATCTCTTTTGGAAGATTTGCACTTGAGTTTAGATGTTTGAACCATTAATTATGAGATCATACTCCCTTTTCTTTTCAATTTCCAACGTAGGAAATTTTTCTTCATGTAAAATGAAGGGCTTTGTGTGTACTGGATTGGAAACCTATGGGCTAGATTTTTAAATAATTATTTTTTATTGCAGTAGAATCGTTTTTTTTCAGTTCTGTTAATTAGTTTTATCTTCTAACCTTGAGGAATTGGCAAATTTTGTTGGCGTTGGTGCCAGTTGGTCCAGTTTTTTCGCTTAATTGTATCATCGTTTTAGATGTATCATATTATTTGTCAGTGGTAGTGTAGAGGTTGTGAAATGACTACCTTCTCCATGACATAAGTACACATGGTAATGAATATTGCAATCAGGAGAAGAATATTTACAAGATTCAAAAATTACAAAATTATATTAATCAATATTGCAATTTTTCAGTTTAATTTCTTATGAAAACTAAATTATTACATTTTGGTTTTGACAAAAATAAAAAGTTTGAGTCTTTTGAACTGTGAAGATCATTTAGTATAAAACCATATTTATTGTTTCTGATTGAGATAAAAAACATTATTTATTTTACACTTCAACTGCTGTAATGTTTCATAACTTACTTGTAATGAATATTTCTGTAGTTCATAATTATTTTTTCCAAGCATACTTTCACAATGAATATATTTTAGAAGTGTAAGATAATGAAATGTAATAGATTGAGCGACTCAAACACAAACAATTTTTAACTGCAATAATTTTGCACAATCTCAAAAATTTCCAAAATTGGACTTTTCTCAACCACAATACACAATAATTTTTTGCCAGACATCTGAGTACCTGATTACTGGTTGGGGGCTGTTTGTGCTAGCAATATTTGCAGGTCACAGTTGCACCCATCCTAAAAGACACCAAGATAGTGTGATTGTGCTTTACTCCATTGATTCAAGATTTTCTATTCTTTTCTCATGTTCTTGATTGTAAAATTATCATATGGTACTTGTTGAGTATAGTATTGTTATAAAAAGACTTTTAAGCTTTGCAAATAAATTGAACATAAAAATAAAAATAATATATAACTAGATGAAGCTGATATCTTCTAGACATAATATAAAGACTGATTAACTAATGCAGTACACAAGGGTTAAAAACTAAGTGAAGCTGGAGTTATGTCTTTCCACTGGCATTCATCAGAGATGTATTACAAGCCTTGATGTACAAAAATAAGCACAGCACACCATACAAGTAGTAAAGTTAATTGGTAGTTGAATTTCTACCACATAGATGTACCTATGACATGCCAAGCTTGGTATGAAGATGGGGGTATCATAATGATAATGCATATTGATGGTACTTGGAAGTAAAAACTTGAACACTTCAGAGTTTAGCAGCTGCATAACACTTAATTGTTTTGGGATGTTTTTTGTTGAAACTTAATGTTCATCTTGGATGGAATTATGTTTCCTAGTACTTTTTTGGAATTGTTTTGGAAAGGTTTTGACTAACAATGATGAAAAAAGTGCAAAATCATCTCAATTTTGTGATTATGGCTAATTTTGCTACAGATAAAGACCTTGTGATACTGTTCTTGATCCTGCTAACTACTTTGTAGCATGGAATTGCTAGTGTTTGATGGCATTTTAATCTAATTGGAATACAAAAAATGAATGATAATGTTTGTACAATTTGAACATTGTTGTTGGTATTACCAGGCTTATTTCCAATATAAGAACATACTGAGAATTATTAAAATTTGGCCATTTTGCAACTGTTGTCAATTCATTTCTCATTGCAGACTTTTTTGTTGCCAAAAAAGAAATATTTTTGAAAAAAAATTTTGTCATCCCAATGGTTTTCTGTTTGCAATGAAAACAATATATAATTCTCAAAATTAACATCATCACTTAAATTGAGGAAGATTTTTCTCAATTACATTTTTTGCTCCACGTAAAAAACACACTCTTCCATATTCCTCAATGTTTTTTCATTTTCCTCCATGTCCCTAATTATATTCAATTTTCCTCCATTTCCTTCTGTTTTCTTCTGTTTTCTTCTGTTTTCTTCCATTTTTCTCCTTTCTCAATAATTCTCATCCACTCTCCTCTTTTTCTTCTCCGTTCTCCTTTGTTGTGCTCTTTTATCCTACATTACTATCCATTCCATTTCATTCTTGTATATGCTCTCCTACTTTCAATTTTGTTCTAACTAATTTTCAAGCAAATTTCCAATAAAACTGTTGTTCTAATAAAACTAAATTGCATAAAAACAAAAGAATGCTATTTTGGAATAAGGTATAACTTCATTATGAAAATAATGCATGCAAAAATGAAAATTATAAAAATGACAAAAAATAACTTGTTTCATTTGAGATGAATAGGTAGAAACTTAGCAGTAAAATGACTCATTTTTGTAGATATTTTGTTGGTATTATTGTTTTCCTTGAAATGGGTCTAGGCAGATAAGTACCTTAGTCATAAGTAGAAAATAAAAAATATTGTAGGAGTAATATTCAATTGTTTGTTTTTATATTTGCATACTTATGATCATATTGATAATAAAGAGAACTACTTACTCTTGCTCATAACTATGCACTTACATACAAGGTATGGTATGTACCATACAAAATGGATTAGTATTTTATACTTTTTCTTATGTACCTCTATGATATTAGGTACAATAGAATAGAGCAAAAATTTGAATGGACAATAATGGAGAATAACACAGGAGAATGGATGAAATTGGAGGAACAGTGAGGAACATGGAAGAGCATGAAGAAAACAGAGGAAAATCAAAACGGATGAAAAAATTCCTCCATTCAAACAATGATGTTCATTTTGTCATATCAAAATATGTTTATCATTGCCAAAATCTATTGCTATGTTTGAGCAATAAAACATATCTACATTTGGAAATGGAAAACATTGCTGAAAATTGTAAAATTGCTCAAATTTATTGATTCTCATTATGTTCCAGCTTTTGAATAAAACAGTACTTTTAAAGGAATTCTTAACAAATATCAGAACTTTATCTTACAAGAAGACTTCAGATTATACTTTTTTACAATGAACATGTTATTTGTCAGTACTTGAAAATACTGTACAAAATTTTGACAAAAGTAAAAAAAATTAAATGATATCTACAGGCAATAGTAATAGAACTGGTTTAAACCAAACTACAATATTAACCTGAGACTCCATGATCTTAATAAAAAAAAAGGAAGTAAAAATTTTAGTTGATATGGGGTGATTTGTTGAAATGAGGTTTGAAATGGATTACTTCATTTTTTGATAGCAATGATGATCAGAAGGTAGAAAATGGGAAATCAGTTCAATTACAACCTGGTACACATGAAGAAATGAGTCAAAAAGGAAAACATCTCATTTTGTCGCAGATGATTGCTCATCAATTACAGCTAATCACTTTTTTACAAACCACTCTAGAATGTGCATCATTACTTTCATTAATATATAGCAGAAATTTTCTTGCACATTCACTTTTTATCATTTAACTGGTAGGATTCAATTTAATTGTTTTTCATAGTCATAGGTTATACAGTATTCTCAATTTCAATAAACTTGTGCATAGCACAACATTAATAAGAGCCTTATGTGAGGACAATGCTGTTTTGCAAAAACCATTTTGACCTTTTTCTAAATATTGCAATGGAGTTTGATCAGAACATGTCTTGTTTTGTGTGTTAATGGGATACTTTTTGCAAACTTTAAGAAAGAATAACAAAGACATAAATATTCAAATTTAAATGGCTGAAACCCTTGAATGCAAATATGACCGTATTTTCAGTACCACTTGATGGTTTGCAGCAGTATGGGTCTGGAGAAAATAAGGCCCATTTTTTAAGGTTCAACATAGTCACAACTTTTCTTTCTAGCAAATAAAGTTTTAGACTTTAATAGTCAATCAGTGAAAATGACATGACAATGTGTTTGAGAGAATTCTCACAGAAAGTTACTTCGACCAACCACGGGCAGCCTAAATTAGTTGAGCAGGTGCCTCATGCCAGCAATTTTGTCTATTTTATGCTTTAAATTTTATGCTTTAAACTGGTGAAGTTACATTGATAAATTCATCAAGGGAAAAAAGTTCTTGGATGGTTTTGTACTGAGTTGTTTTATTGGACATATCACTGAAATCTCCAAGGATCATTCTGGAAGGGCAATGCTTTTTGGTCTCTATGCACAATTGTAACAAATGGACTGGAAAAGAAAGAAAAGTTGGCAATGAACTTCTGCATCAGAGCATCATCAAATGGTATATATGTCACTTGAATTCAAAGAGAACACATTGGAACTGACAACATTGTTTTTACACCAAACATGATTAGGCTGAAACCCATCAAAGCATTCATACTACCTTAAGGATACCTTCATTTTTTTCTTCTATGGCCCATTTTGGTTTCAGTAACATTATATGCAACATGTCAGCTTCACATGTTTAGATTGTTTGTGTGGGAGTTAACCAAGTATTCAACCTGCCTGTCATTGGAATAATTAAAATTTCTTCTATAACTTTTATTCAACACTGCTAAAGTTCCTAAAGATTTTTAACAGTCCACAATCAGATATTATCTTGAAAATTGAGATAGTTTCCAATGGTTCGTATCACCCATTCAGCATATAGATTTTTTCAAAGTTGGACAGGAGAACAAGTCTAAAGTTTCTTTTTTCTGAATAAATTTGTGTCACATAACTATAATGTCTCTTGCAAAGACACAGAATTCAACACAGCAAATATCAATACAAAAATAAACACACAACAAGATTACTAATCCCTTCTCCATTTTTCATATGAAGGGCATCTTAACAAAACTGTGAGTAAAGCTCATTGCTCAAAAAATATTCATGTGAAAAAATAATTTATTTTAAGAATCAATTAACATTAAGAAAGTAAGCTTAATGAAATGAACTTTCCTATGTCTCCTGTTCAAACCATTGGCTAATTGCTCATGGAAAGACTCTTCCCAGTGTGTAAGTGCTACACAAAAAACTCAAATTGAGTTAAAAAATTTTCTAACAGCATTGTGTATGATTCACAGTATCTTTATCTCAGATCATTGCAAAAAAGTAGTACACAATCAAATCCTTCCCAAACAGCTAAGTGCTGGGTCACCCAATCCAAAAAGGTGCCACCTGTCTTGTCTACATGGCTTTGAGAAGATGATTCGGGTTGAATGTACTCAATTTGATGCTCTGAATGAGCTCATCATTAATCTGGTGTGGCCTTCATTTTGTTTTGCTGGAAAAATGCTCATATGACAAGAAAAAAGGATATTCAAAAAGTTCAAAATTTTATCCATATGCCCTTGGTGATGAAATAAATAATAATTTACAATAGGAACAGCATCAGACTACAATGCATTGTCCCTGACATGTTAAAAAAGAGCTTATTATTTCTGCAACATCAGTGGACATGAAACTGAGATATTCTGGCTAGGGTAACACTTCACTTGACAAAACATTATTTGTAACAAAATCTCAAAATAGGTTTAAAGCTTGATTCCAGAAAAAAAGATAATGCAAACACAACATTGTAACACTTTTTTGGCATGTCATGTAGAACCTAGTAAATAGTTTTTTTATTTCTTCAATTTTATGTACAGATATTTCAGCATGTGTCCAAAAATTCCATAACTGCATGTGCAAAATATTTGTACGACCCCATTTTTTGATTATTTGTTTCACATTAAGCCTGAGTTGCTATTGCTTTATCATTTGTGCAGCATTATAATATCATAAAGGAATTTATGTGCAGACATAAATTTATCATCTATTTCCATGTTGATGTTGACGAAGATGTGATATATAATTGAAGGGGTATCACAACTCAAAAATCTAAAATTGGCCACTTTGAACATGATTTGTCAGCAAGATACTTTTAAGTGTTTTTAGTGTGTTGAGATTTTTACAAGAGGACAGAAAAATCTTAATTCAATCAAAAATGACTATATTTGAATTGACACATCGTATACCATCATACATTCTCCTTGGCAATGATGAATTTCAGGAACAATACTAGCACCATAAAGTGACAAAAAACTGGGATCGGAAGAAAAATATCTTCTGCAAATATGTATTATGCTCATCTGTGATACATGGGTATCACTTTTTTTGAAGTTTTTGATAAAAAATCTTGAATTGTGCACAGTTACTGAGTGCAGAGCTTTAAAGAAATTGCTTCATCCGAATCCTTGTCAACTGCACAAAACCACGAGTCACGTATTTTGATATCTATTGCGTTGCATTGCCGGTACAATAATGTTGAAGTGCAGCATGCACCTTTAACTCCTACTGTGGTTTCAATTATTACTTACTGTCTACTCGCCTAGTCGCGTAGCTTTTAGAAAAAAATGTTCAAATCCATACATCATTTTAAGGTATGAATTGTAAAGGAAACTTTACATATCAGTTTTTGACCACCTAGAAAATAATGAAACATGAACGAAAAAGAAACTAAATGCCTAAAGTTGACAGCCAGTGAGACTTGAAAAACAGTTGACGAAAGTCTCTGACTTAAAATCATTTGATTGTTGAATAGAACAATAGTATCTCAAAATTCAAAACGACCCAAAGACTTCGCCCTTGCATTCATCATTTCCATTGCAGCCATTTTATAGTCCTTGGTAATTTTCGAGCCATAATCGCCTTCTTTTTCTTTTTTCTTGGTTTCTTTATTATCAGAGTCAGGCGTCATCAAAACGCGACTTTCTCCCCAAAATGTAGGATCCTCTATATCCAACTCAAAGTTTTCGAAATTGCATTCCTGAACATAATCGCCATCCTTCAACCGCCTCTTTCTTTTCCTACGGCGAGACAAACTTGCAAATAGCGATATCAAAAGCACCACTAGCACGAATGAAGACAGAGTTGCCAAGAGTATGATTTCTACAGTAGTGAGTTTCGCCATGCGGGTTTTTGGCTCTTCCTTTACAAAAAACGTCGGTTTTGGTCGTTCATTTCGCTGGTTGGAATAGTAGGATGGAGCGTTTCCATTGGAATCAGAGGCTCGATCGTAGTTATCTTCTTCATCGGCAAAGGTAGGTCTTTCGCCTCCTTTTATGGAGAGTGCATTACGTTGAGAAGTCGACACTTTGTGTGACGAGGCAGTGGGAAGATTATTGTGCAGTTGAAATGTGTTTGAAGAAAAGGATCCGCGAAAACGGTCGGCATCATATTTTGATCCCATCGTGTAGGTCTTTCTGGCGAGAACGGTGCAATAAAATCTCTTTTTCGGCTGACAATGATATATGATATTGATTTAAAGAAAAATAGCGACCCTCTCCCAAATAAAGTGATTCGATTTTCTTAAGAAGCCGTCCATTGCAAGTACAGTAGCATGTTCGAATTGGGCGCGAAGAATATTCACTCTATATTATGATGTGGTGCAGTAGCTCTTTCCAAAAGAAACCGCGATCATTAATTCAACCTGTTAACTGCATTCTGTTGACTACCAATGCAACGGACTCCATACTCCATCATTCTGCGAGAAGGCGGGAATGCATGGGCTATCCACATTGGTGCGTCTGTTGGTGTGGTGATTGGTGATCATCTTCATCTGTGGAGTCTCTTGGTCTTTGGTCTTTGGTCTTGTGATTATTTTTGTGATTGGGTGAGGTCTTTTGCGAGGAGCGAGGAGTCTTTGTCATGGCCGGCCGCCGCGCCCACGCAAAAATGATAATCGCAGCTGGCGACCGAATGGCGAGTGATGAAGTGACCAAGAAAAGAAAAAAATACAAATAAGAATCATATGGTATGTTGTAGTAAGTGGGTATCGCACCATAAATAAAAAAGAAACCATGCATCAAGTCATACAAGATGAACAAAAACAGATCTTTAGATTTTTTTCTGCACTCAAGCTAAATAAAAATCTTTCTTTTGTTAATGTCACCAGTATTAAACGGGGAATTTCACAATCATATGTTTCAAAAAATGGTCAAATTATTAGAATTTTTGTGTAAATAGAGCAATTAAATCACAGGAATTGTCATTTATTGAAAATGGAAGGGAAATTGACTAGTATAGTATTTACCTTGTGCATTGGGATAGTCCCACATAAGAGAAATGTTGAATGTTGATTCTAACGCCAAACATATTATTTTGTAGTTTTGGAATCAATGGTTGGAGATAATGGTTAGTATTTTTTGCTACTAAAAGGATACAAATATGTCATTCCTTATTTGACAATTAATTTTACTTATCTGTCAACAATTACTTATGTCATTGTTTTCAAAGTGGCATGTCTGAAGTGCAAATAATTATGTTGAAGATTAAAGCTTTAAAATCAAAAAAATGAATTAATAACTATCTATTGTTCTAGAAGTGTTAGAATAAATACAAAACTTCCATTTTTTTTTAATTTGGCATTAACTTCTCAATTGAAGCAGATACATGATTATCTTAAAGGGTACAGGATATTAACATGAACTTTTTGTTTCATTCAATCACACCAAGAATCCGATTCTTCTAAAAAATTATCTGTATACATAGCGCTTTGTAGCATTGTATGAAGTACATGTTCATTTAAAATAGTCTACATCAATCAGAGATATCAATACTAAAATAAGAAAATCATCCTAAAAAATAAAATCATAGTCTATCATTACATTAACTACTCACTAACTATCTGTATTTCTAATATAATCTATTTGGGACTTGAATTAGACAAATTTGACCCTCAACTTTTCTACTTTTACTATTAGCACCATGAATAAAGAATGCAACCATTAATATCAATAAAATATTGTCACCTCAGAGTTTTTAAATGCTATCAGTGATGCAAAAGTTCTTTGTAAAAACATCTACAAATTGAATGAATTCAACTAGCAAGTCATTGCCATTAACATTGTTGTTTAAAGAAAGTAACCCAGAAGGGTTTTTCATATGAAAGAATTGCTTTCAATGTGAAAGTATTGAAAGCAACAAAAATCTAAGATTATTTCAAATCAAATAAGAAGATTATTGATTTTTACTATGTTGCGTTGAAAATGGCAAGGTAATCTTTGCTGCTTGTCTTATTGCAATGTACTATTGGATTGTTTCTGGTAATGATTTAGAAGCAACAATAAATATTTTTACCATTGACACTATAAAATTGTTATCTGCCCTCCTCAAATCTATTAACCAATGTAAATTATCCATGAAAATCCATTATGTGAAAAATCTAGAGATTGTCTTTGTAATCATGCATATTCACACCTTTACTTTTTATATCCAAGACACTTCAACAGAAAAAATAATACTTTTTCTCTGCTTTTACTATCTAATTGAAGATGATTTCAAGTGAAAATCTTTAGTTTCCCAAAATCAAAAAATGTTCAATCATTCTGAGAGAGAATGGAGAAGAAAGCCCAGGTAGATATGTGTTTATGTATTGATCATGTTAGGATTCAGGGGGATGAATTACATGTTGGCAGCTTTGTGAACAAAAAACTGTGCAAGTTTCAATGTTGATAATACTCCAGCTAACTATTATTTGTTAAACATTGTACTATA
This sequence comes from Thalassiosira livingstoniorum, assembly GCA_036939595.1. NCBI lineage: Eukaryota > Bacillariophyta > Thalassiosirophyceae > Thalassiosirales > Thalassiosiraceae > Thalassiosira > Thalassiosira livingstoniorum. The sequence goes on along the minus strand of JALLOT010004272.1, from coordinate 427 downwards.
TTTTATGATACACTGGTAAATTCCCTCATTGCTGGTGAATGTGAATCTGCCTCTGAAGACAAACCTGGTAAAATTTTAGCCTGTTTGAAAATAAACCCTGTAAAAAATCAACCCATAAACTGGGTTCACTTTCAGGAATTCATAAGCATATCAATCATTGATATCCCCAAATATGCACATGTGACCAAAGGTACATAAATAACAAAAAAATGATATTTTTGATTATGAGCCTGATTTAATGAATAAAAATATCTGATAAAAAATTGATTGTAAACCGAACCTGGTAATTTTTTTAAAAATGAACAGTTGTCTACAATACTCTCTAGGTATGGTACTTAGACAGCTACCGTAAATCTGACCCAATAGTAAGTGAAAAATGTACACGAAAATTGCTTTTTTCAAACAATCGCTCACTATTGAATGAGAC
>JALLOT010004271.1:0-10499 GCA_036939595.1 Thalassiosira livingstoniorum | reverse complement strand
AAAAAAAAAAAAAAAAAAAAAAAAAAAAAAAAAAAATCCAAAAATGTCATGTCATTACTAGAAAATTTTCATGTCTCAAAATGAGACAATGTGCATTAATTATTTAAGTAACAAGAAATGGGAACTTCGTGTGACTTTGACAAGGGCTTTTTTCTAATTTTTCTACTTGCCATCAGAGCATTAAGTGCTAAAGAACATTCTCCTACTTTAACATTTTTCCACTCCCAAACACAGCACTATGATTGTCATGTTGAACCTCTCCTTTTCTTGTTTTCTCATCAGCAGGTTCATTGTTCAATGTAAATTCACTCCATCATCCACCAGTTTTATTGAGTTTGAATCCTTCATTTTAGAATTGGATACCTGGCACAATGCCATGAGTAAATTTTGCCTGTGCTTCCAGCAAAAGGATGATTTTATCATTCACAAAAACAATCAAAAGGAAACAATTCAACTTTAATTTTCAAAAAATATAAAAAGGATTATGTCATTGGGACTGAGTTTGACATCCCACTGCAATTTGAAGTAAAACTAATGAGGTAAAATGGGCTTGTTTTGACTTCATCCAAAAAGAACTTTTTAAATAAGGCTAGTGTCTGAATCCACAAGTGGTACCTACCAACAAAACCAAACGAATACTTAGCAAGTGTCATTTTTTTACTGACTGTTTAATAATGAATTTTTTACAGTCAGGCCGATGAGTTTGTTTAGCTTACGAAATCGATATAGTATCGTTTCATGGCACAATGGGAAAGACAAGATAAAAAGCAGCCACTACGGGGCAATGAGGAAACTGACCAAGGAAACATGTAAAATATATGAAAGAATATTTATAAAGGAACATGAATTTTCCCAAAAAGATTAGAAATACAATTAAAATGACAATGGAGTTCCCCGATTGGATTTGCGGACTGTATTTTGTTTCCACCTTCTCATACAGCATTAGCCAGAATGCTTCATTTTTTTAAGGGGCGATCGTATTTTGAACGCGTTCTTTTTGAGTGGGGTGCTGTTTTTGATAATGAAGAGATTTGTCTTTGATCATAAAATGGTATTGGTTCTATTGAATCATCTTTGCCCACAATTGGCATATTCAGCCTTGACGCTTTCCACCCATCTTTCGCTCTCAGAGGTCCAAATATTGAATCTAGAGAGTCAAACTTTTCGCGAAGAGCGGCTTCTGTCTCATTTGACTCGAGAATGGTTGCTTGTAGCTTCTTCTGTAATTCTTGAAATGATTCCTCGATGTATTCCATGTGTCTCGTTGCATCTTGTGACTTTTTTTCCAGTATCTTATTCGCCATGTTGGCCTTGATTTGCACATAGCATGAACAACCCATCTTAGAATCATAACTTTAATATTTCAATAGCAAGTACAATGTTTTCTCACCTCATTTAATTTCCATACAACAGACTTTGCAGCATGTGTCATTCTTTCTCTTTCACTTTTCATGGAAAGTATTTCTTGGGCAATGCGTTTAGTGTTTAACTCGCCAGTGTTTGAAACAATGCTTTCTACGAATTCTCTCTCCCTGTTCAACAATACCTGTAGCTCGACATTTTTATTTGCCATATTTTTTAGGTCTCGGCGAAGTTGTTGCTCCCTTTGTGCCAGAGAGTTTTTTTCTTCGATAGCAAGATTTTTGAAAGAACCCCCCTGACAAAACAAAGAGAACATCCAATAATGGGTGAATGAGTATAAAAAGAATGAAAAAGATTACGAGAGGCATGACATTTGCTCACGTTGGAAACAGATTCAGAGAAAGCTCCGCCAGTTCTATTCTTCTCAAATGAATTGTGCAGTAAATCTCTCACGGAATCACCAATATCAGTTGATGTCATGAGTTTCTCGTCAAGAAGCAGCTGGTCTAACTCAGTCATTCCTGACAGATCAATTTTTTCATCAAGCATTGAGGTTATTTCAGATATTTCAAGCGTTCTCCCTTCGTCGATATCTTTTTGAAGGCCTACACAGAGCTTTCGCAGCCACTTAATCACCTTGGTAGCTAATTTCTCCCGCATCTTCGAAGTTTCCAGATCTGCCTTCAAATTTTCTACTTGCATCGTCAATTCGTTTGAGCGTTGCTTCCCTTTCGCCAATGAAATGTCATTCTCCCGCTTTTCTCTCGCCAGAAGTGCATTTTGACGCCTCAGAACCAATAATTCACTTTGGGCATCCATCAGCAAGTTTCTGTTTCGTATATCTAGCATGTCTCGCTGGTTGGCGACGTTGCATTGCCCTGCAATCACTTCTCTGATGGATTCCAATAGTTTGTTTGATTGGTCCATTTCTGATAAACCCCGCTTCTGCTTGCGCTGAAATTCTTTGCAAAATTCCACACATAAAGTTGATAGCTGCTCAAGCATCGCCCCAGTGCTGGAAATGCTTTCACTCGCAACAACTTCATTGACGCGGAGCTTGTTCGTAACCTTGCGCGCTTCATGACCTAAGCGAATTGCTTCGCATGTCTCCGACATCATATGCCTGTTAGAAGATGCTGTGATCATTATCATAGTAAAGCAATTTCCCCCTAAGGCGTCTTTTAGCAATGTGGTAATTTTGGACGCGCGATAAGGCACATCAGGACAGTTGGTTTGCAATGACTTGATAACACTTTGGAGAGACGAAAATGATCTTCTAAAGATCCTGTCATCATCCCTTGACATGGAGCTAAAGTCGGCGGTTGATGGAACACTCGCAAGGTCAGCAACGCACAATTTTGAGCTTTTTCTTTTACCTGTAAGAGTGTCATGCTGCTCGATTGTGAGGAAGAAAAAAGTGTGGAGCTGTTGTGGATCAATATCCAGACGAGTGACAAACCCCTGTTGACAGGAATACCCGCTACTGACTGCTGAAAAGACATCCTTTTCGTCAAAGCAATGCGATTCTGCTGCACCTTCGACCTGAATGCCTGTTGAAGATTCACTCACAAATATGGAACGGTTGGACTGAGGGTCAAGGAGGTCTATTATTCGTTCGAAGTGTACTGTAACACATGAACACCTCACACTAAACTCGATCGACTTCCTACTCCTCCGCATTTCTTCGAAGAGTGAAGTGATCAAGCGAGGAAATAAACCAGAATCGTCGACAATGAACTCATTAGAGGAGTATTCAGATATCTCAGGAATATCCCCTATGAGTGTGTGTGACTTTCCACTCAATGGTGCACCGTAGGCAACAATGCAACAATTTATGCCAGACGTCAGTTTTTCCAAGAGACCTTGATCCCTGACATGATTGAATAAATTGATTTGGGTTGAATCTTCTCCAAAAACCTTTTTAGAGCGATGGCAAGCGAATGGGTTAGATAGGTGACAAGTGCCATCCTACGCACTACAAAATGACACTTACTTTATCAAACTTAAACTCAAATTCGCCATGCAGAGGGGAGCTCACACATAAGTGTTGCGAGTCATCTTCCACCTCTAAGAACCCTCGATTCCTTTGATTCAATTCTACTTTATTAGGGGGTCGAATCCGAAGGCACACTCGGATAGGTTCATCCACCGGGGACAATGTTTCTTCATCTTTCGTGTTGTCCTTTTTGTAGTTTGACGCGCCGATCAATGACGAGGAGCGGTTGTCGTTTTCTACTAGCATTTTGCCTCGATTCGGCCTGATATAATCGCATTCACCCGTCTCCAAACCACTTGCTATAGGTTCGATGAGCACAGAAACAGAACGGTTTTATAAATCAAATGGTTTTGGGTGTGAAAGGGTGTGCAAGTTTGGCATCTCTCACCTTGCTTGACTGAAGTTTCTCCTCCACATTGAATTTTAAGGTAGTAGATTTCTTCCCTCGCCTCCTGAAGTTCACGCTCTGCGAGTTCTAGCTCTTTATTTTTCTGTTCGCTTCGTTTCAACAGTCCATCCTTTTCTTTTCGCAATGCGTCTATTTCTCTTTGCATATCATCTATTACACAATCACGTTCTTTTGCTGAATGTTTGGAATCTTCTTCAGATAATTTTCCGATTGCTGGCTGGGAAACCACTGGTTGGATATTTGCGTATTGTTCAGGTTTCATCTCATTAATGTCATCAGAAACAATTTTTGCTCGAGCGTGCTCAAGTCCTTCTTCCATGTCAGATGCAGTCCGCAGCCAAGTTGGTTTTGAGGCAGGATAGCTATCATCGTCTGTCGAGTGTGCACGATCTGACCTGGACGCCTCAGCCAGAAAAGCCTTGGCAACTTTGAAGACATCATTTTTTGTGGATTCTGTGCTATTCATATTTTTATTATATGCCGCAGCAACGCACTCAACTGGTACTTCGGCGCGTATACACTTCTCGTTGATAGGTGATAATTTAGACTGAGTATCACATTTTTGTGGGAGTATGTCACTTACCTCGGACCTTCTCGTCTCAAAGGGATGCGTTTCAGTGTGAACCATCGATTCTTNTACATTGCGTTGAGTTAGTAGCAGTGTCAAATTGGTTGAAATCCATTGTTTCCATACCAGCACTTCCAGATTTATTTATTCCATGTTGCTCTGAAGAATGATCCAAAGCACGCGAGTTCTTGGTGTCCACGTCCAGCGATTCTGCGCTTTTACGTTGGGAAATCTGTTTGTATGCGCCATAACCCACATTATTTCTGGATGCACGTAGGCTGGCCGGATTTCTTTGCTGGCGAGACTGTTCATTAAGATATGCAGAGCCTTCCTTCGCATCGTCGTCGCTTTCAGGAACATTGTCAAGCTCAAGTATTTCTTCATTCGTCATAGGAGCAGTCATCATGGACAAGCCACGTGCATATTTCGGCCTACACTTTGCATTCATGTTGTTTTCGGCAAGGTCCTCCGTGTCTGCTGCTGACGTAGATGAATTGTGGTTCCGCGACGGCAAATAAGACTCTGTGATATTCTCATTGTCCCACTCAACTTTCTTAACCTTCACTATTGGCGGGTCTACGTCCAGGGCTCTATCCGAAAAATTAAAAACATGGCCAACTGCCTCGCCAAAACGCAGGGTGGGTAAAACGGCATCACCTCTCTCTGGGTTGGCAGTGCCAATGACGACAGTAGCACACTCCCCAGCAAAGCATTCTCGAAGAAGCTTTGTAAGTTCATTTTTTCGTTTGGTTGGGGTTTTGGAGTAGTTTGTGAGATCTTTGACCAAACTGCTCAATGCTAAATAAGACGAATGAAGCGCCAACGACGCAGAATTCGACATGGACTCATCAATGCGAGAAATAACCATTTGGCGGGAAATGGAGACTCCTCCTGGAACACTCGAGTCACATAGTTCCACACTAACAAAGTAAACCGTATGGTAGAGTTTATCAAAATGACAGGTGTCCTGTTCAGTGCTATCTAGGCTACTTCGTCTCTTCCGGGTTTTTTCAGCACTGAGAATGCAATCCATTGTAGCACCGTAACTGTAGCACCTCATTTCAACAGCACCTTCCACATATGTCACACCACTAACTTCGTCATGTTTAATTTTGTTGGGTGGCAGGGTGGATGACATGTATGATTTGCAAGTAGAAGACTTACTTGGACGCGTACCAAATCCCACGATGACATCGTTGTCATCTTCTTCTGAGTTATTCCACCCAGAGTCATCAAATATGACTGAAGCTTCATCATTATTACTATCATAGCTCTCGCTCAATAAATCTTTGACAGAACATTCTCCACACGCCAAATCATCTATTACCTCCACACAAGACACGCGAAGTGATTTAAATGCCCCATCATTGAGCTGCGAGTTTAACCCAACAAATGAAACATCGGTGTCACATGTTTGGCTTGACTTGCGCTTCGTCTTCGTTCGATTAGGTTCTGAATCCCTGTTGTATGAGTTGTTGTCACCATCTCTAATTGTTTGAATCTTTTTGAAATAGCTTGCAGAAGACTGATGTTCCGGAATTATGATTGGGATGCCATCTTTCCTACCCTGCCCTCCAGATTTGTTAAGCCTTGATGGAAACTCAACGAATTGATCGTTAAAAGAATTAAAAACGTCATCAATAATCATTGGAACAATTCCGTCTTCCGTTTCTTCAGATTTTTGTTCTGCTGTTTTGTTGGGTGAATCTTTCAAATTATGATCTCCCTGAAAAGATTGGGGGTCAATAAAATTGTCTGCCGGGTCAATATTCCCTTGCCCGTCAAATATATGATCCATTAGCGCCTCTGCTTTATCAAACTGTTCACAGCTCTCATTAAGAGGGCTCACAGAACGCCTTAAGGCAGTAAGAGATGGAGGAGGGGGTATACAGAGAAAAGATATCTCCTGTGGCAAAATTGCTGTGCTATTAGTCTCAGTTCCAGTAATGATGCCCCTAGCCACAGCATCTCGAATTTCTGACACTCCGCAGCTTCCCAAAGAACTCATTTCAGTTCTTTCACTTCCCTGGCGTTGCAGTGTTGTTTGACTAAGACGCGATTGAGATGCATTTCTATGTACATTGTGCTGTTCATTTTCATCATGATTGTTCTTCTGTGAAGCATTATTTAGATGACGGGTTGTATCAAAATTGGAGGCACATTTTTCATCTGAATTTTTCAAGTTGGTGCCAAAGAGTGTTCTGGATCTACCACTTCCATCATGACCGTGAACAACAATGCAAATATTGCGCTGCCTATTGACAAATTCATGGACAAGGGGAGACACAGTAGATTCGTAAAAAGAGGCCTGGAAATGAGACTCTGCGGTGTTCGGAGAGTGAGGCGGTAATTTTTTTGATTTGCATTGTGAATTTGAGGATTCGTAGTTGTCTAGAAAAACATTGGAAAAACCCTTGAATCTTTCGCCCAAGCAGTCAACCGAGTAGGAGCTGTTGTTGCGTGCCGGGTTTGAGTTTTGTTTACTTGGTTCATTAACACGAGACAATGAAGGTGGATGACTGATGAAAAGTTCGCCAATTTGGTATGGACTGTTGGATGTTGATAAATTTTGATTTCTTGCTTGCCCCTCTTCGTTTTTTTGGCATATTCTCAGGTACGATCGTATTGGGTCAAGCCGCCGGGTTCCCGTACTATTTAAAGACCTTGAAGACACTGATACATCTTGCAACTCTTGGCCCTCTTGACGCTCACTATTGTGCCGTGATAGTGGCGCTTTAAATCTTGGTCTAATAGGTGGTAAATGTGATTGCGGTAAAAGTTGCTGTTGATGTTGTGACAACGATGATTCGCTGTATGACGAACATGAGTGCCTTCGACTTTGGCGGATTGCATCTTGCATTTGATCGTTATGTTGAGAATCACTCTGGCTGCTACGACGACGGTAAGGGCGCTTAAGGATGTCCATTATTTGTTCATTTTTCTGGGTCAAAACGTCTTCTTTAACATGCTGTGCCTGATGATATTGGGTTTGGGGCACATCACCAAAACTCCCCAGCTGACGATGACGGGGAGCGACCATCCAATCTGTAAACCGACCTCTGCTTGGAGCATCTGAAGAGTGCCGTTGGTGGGTGCTGTTTTGAGCAGCGGCACCTTGAGAGCCGAGAAGAAAGCCATTGCTTAGTGGGAAAGGCATTTCCGCTCGTCATATCTTTTTTGTAAATAAAGGAGTCAGTGGAATTTGCGGGTTTTGTTCAAAATGTTGTGTATTGTACCAATTGTACTAAGTACCTAAGTAGTAAGTAGGTAGGTACCTACCGTACGTAATGGGTTTTAAGAACAGGTTATTGTTCGAAAATACAGCAAAACTCCCTTAAAACCCGTGCTTTGTTAGCGAATTTGTTAGTGAATGTTAACTAGGGAGCTACGTGGTAAGTTACCTAAAAAGTCTGACTTCACCGTCCTATAATGTACCGATGATGTAATTTCGAATCCGCTGCATAATATCGCACCTTGAGCACTCAGACAACAGCGCCAACATGCTGAACGGAGACGAAGAAATGTCGATGTAATTGAAAGAATTTGTTTCGTTCAATGCCAACTGCATCAAGGAAACTCATTACATGGTCAGATGAAATATAACCATAGGGGTATTGCATATCAATATGAAGCTATGATCGAGACGAAACAGTAGGTTTTATTGGTTTTGGCATGTTTTGGAAACTATTACAAATATAAACAAATGTACGCATATTCCCGGAAACTCCCTTAAAACCAGTGCTCTTCTAAAACCAGTTACGTACGGTACTTAGGCGATAGACGGACATCCAGATGTGCTTGCCCGCCGACGTCTGTACTCTAGAATAATGTTAACTTTACAACAGTTGTAGTAAAGTACTACCAGTTCACACGTAGCTCTACAGAACTGATGTAAGTACCATAGACAAAAGTACCATAGACGTACGTACTTACTTATCCATACATACACATGGGCAATACCTTAACGGGTAATAACCATAAATATTTTTATGGTACTTTACTGTTGTACTTATGTACAGTTGGGTTCCTCCTGAGGATAAGTATAGTAGGTACTTATAGGTAGAAATACTTGATTAAAGTATTGTATATGTACTTCGATTGATGAGTGCTGACACGTTGTGTTCTCTCCAAAATAGTCATCAAAACGACCTGCCAGCCAACCTACTGCAAAACCTTTCAAAATGTGTGTTGACCATGGCGACGATGAAAGCAAAAAATCCATCCACTTGATCCGTCTTACGTCGTCTCCATTGTCGTCGTCGCCGCCACCGTCGTAAAAAGGTATCCGATCAATTAATGCTGCATCCGGCTGCACTATTTGATGGCGTCGACAGTGGCTGTGGCGACGACGTGAACGAACAACTAGCTTGATTTCGTCGCCAACGGCAGTTCGAGCGAACAGAGTCAAATCGTCGAATGTGTATTGGGTCTGTCGTGGAGGTAGGTGCATTAACTGAATCTGTTTTCGATTCGCTTTCGGTTGATGCCCCTACCTCCACGACAGACCCATTCGTCATTGAGCAGTGTGCCGCTGGAGATCCCATTCCGGCTGATTATTTTATTTTCGCCATTGGCTAGCGAATCATCATGTGTTTAGAGATTTTCCTTGGGTCATGAAAAAAAACTCGGTCAAAGGTCAATAACTCCCATACGTATCGTATCACGTAGGAATTAAAAAGAAACTATCCTTAAAAAATGACTGAACCCAACTGTAGTACTTACCTCCTTCTTGTTGTTAAAAAATAAAAGGGCTGACACCTGCTGACACAAAAAACACAGGGCATTACAACAAACACATAGTACGACTAATACAAAAAATGTGCCACCCATCACTCTTCATCATTAACTCAATGAAGACTAAAGCAGAATGTTGGACAGATACAATAGGAGTAAATAGACACAACTGGAATGCGGCAACAAAATTATGTGCAAGAATGGATTGACGTACGGATTAGGATCTTTGTCTGGAACTTCCTCTACCATGCCTGGCACAGATGCTGTCGCGAATACAAAAACAAGGCCCTCTGCATGTCCTACTTCAGCTGCCAGTTGGCAGCAGATGGAGCCAGAGTACTCATGTTGCTCACATATGCCCTGCCCACACACTGGAGGGTGAACACCCCAGAATTCCTACTCCTCGAAGCACACGCACGACCACTCATCCTCACGTCAATGGGAACAAATGGAGTAACAGACTTCTGCCCACGCACCATCCAAATGCTGATAATCAGAAACTGTTTAAATGCAGAACACCAAGTCACAGAAGATGACCTCTTTTGAAACAACTGGAGCAGAGACCAGATTAAAGAGGTAAAACAGAAAGCACCATACCAGATCCAATTCCTCCAAGCCCTAGTATCAAAGTACAGGATGGAAAAGACAAGCAGGGAGAATACCAGGAACCCAGAGGAAGAAAGAGAAGATTCTTTGAAGAATTTGAACTATAAAAGCAAACACAAAAAAAACAGTACACAACAAAGAGCAAACGTAGGACAAACACTCTGGACACTTAAGCACACAACAGGGGTGAGACACAAAACTAACAAAAACATAAACACACGAAATTGGAAAACAAATAAACAGGGACAGTTAAAACAAAACAAATAGACAAATAACAACCAGAAACTCTATTACAGAACAAATGCAGAAACTAACAAACACTAGGACACACAAAAATTGGATGGCAAACAAACATGGACAGAAGAAACAATGCACATAAGATGGACACTAACAAAAATACAAACAAAGAAGACCAAATTATAGGACACAGAAGAATAAACATACAGGGGTAATAAAGTGGCAAAGCAAATAAGAATGAAGGTGAGCCAACGAGAGCATGCATGGCTACAGCCATGCAGCATTAAGTACTAACAACCCTCCCCTCCACAGGAGGTTAGGGTTAGGTTGCCGCAGGCATTCCCAAATAAAATACCTAAATGTCACACACACACACCACCGCAGCTCAACACAAAACACAAAGAGTCATCCCGCCTACGCCAAAAATCCCTCTCCATGGCTGCTTAATGTCTGAGGCGGTGATGATTAGGCAATGATGGAAGTCACAGCTCCATGATCCTACAGAGTCTTTACCAAGAGATCAGAGGTGGTGCAGCAAGATATGTGATTGAGGGATCACCTGCCTCCTATCTAGGGAGGCTGACCAG
>JALLOT010004270.1:0-10453 GCA_036939595.1 Thalassiosira livingstoniorum | reverse complement strand
GCATTGCTCAAATCTACCTAGTCACAATGTCCGCTTACAGCTCTGACTCTCTATAACATCTAAAAAAACATACATCAAAACCATTGGACAACAATTAAAACCAATATTGGACTTTAGTTCTGCAATTTAATATTCTCTTCTAATAATAAAAAGGTTGAAATAGGGATAGAAGGATGTTCTGAGTAGCTGAGTATTTTTGAACTTCATGCAAACAATGCAGTTTATCATCATTAGTGGAATTATGACCATGATATGAGTAATGCAATTGCAAATGGTCAAATATCCTTCTAAATAGAAAAAATATTTTCAAATGTTCCAATATAAGAAATTTGAATACTTAAAAATATGTATCATATTGAATCCAAACCACTACCAATAGATCATTGAAAATTTGAATATTAATAATGAATACAAGTAAAAGGGGTTATTGGTAATTGGTCCTATAATCCTTCCTGAAATGTCTACCTATACTACATCACATGCATTCAAGTGTTTTCATGTCACTAAAACCTGATATAAAGTAATCAATCATGTTTTTGTTATATAAAATGAATTTGTTGTTAAAAGCTAATCAAAATATGTCCCAAAATACAATCCCTATTTTTCCTCTCAAACACATAATTTGAAAGGAAGAAGTACACGGAAACAAAGAAGGTTGCCTATTGTTAACATGGAAGGAGCAAGGATGGAATGTAGTATTACAGCAGCACTAAATTGTCACAGATGAAGAGATGTAAGTGGAGTGGAGAAGATTGGGATGAATTCATTGTTTTGAGGGATTAGTGTTGCCTTGGGACAGAGGTTCTCAAGAAAATGATCCACAAGATTTTTTTTTTGAGAATGAAAATTCTTCTCATGTTTGAGCAGTGCTTGAAGACATCATGCTGTTACCAAGGGATGAAGAGTATGAAGATGATGTTGTATATTATGGAGGGGTGGATAAAAATTTAAATGCCGGAACATTTCCTGTGCTCTTGATGACAAAAAAATTTGGACAATGGGAGGGATGATTAAGAAGAAACCAAGGCCAAGTCCAGAAGGAAAAGACCAGGGGATGAGGAAAACTGGAAGACATGTGTAATGGTAATGACAATTATTAATAAGTGTACTAGATACTACAATCATAACCTAAACATGTATTTTCCCATCATAAAATCTTTATGTTGAAGATGTAAAAAATCTAAAGTGGGGAAGAAAATAAGATGTTGGATCAAACAAAATTTTGATTGAATTTTACCACAGAGAAAAATAACATTATAGGACAATAATGGAATCATTGTTACATCAACCAATTAAAAAAGAAAAAAAAGTAAGATTTTGGAAGGATGCTTTACTGATTAAAATATTACTAGTATTCAAAACAAAAAATAATGGCTTCAAAATTTAAATCTGCCTATCAGGTTTAAAAATTGTTTTATACTCTGTTATTTGCTGATTTTTATGCTTCAAATTTCACTTCTATAAATTGGGATGTTTCTGTTGAAATTTAATCAACAGATTTAAAAATCTTCTAGAATAAATCATCAAAGGAAATGGCACCAATTTCAGATGATATGTTACTCACATCTCAGCCAAAAAATCAAAAATAATAAAACCAAAAACATGATACTCTCCAGATTTAACATTATCTTATGTCTCAGAAATTTTACAAACCTTTTAAACAATACAATCTGAATCCAAATATGGTCAGTTTTCAATTTACTTTCTAACTATTTTGATTCATTTAACTAGAAAAATATCACCCTATTTTTGCTTCCTACAAAGAGACATCAAATGTAATCTCCAGATATGTTAAGATCCTGATACACAATTGATAAGTGCAATAATGGTTGAGAATCAATTGGTTCTAAATTTTGGTGCCTTCCATGGTCTTGTAGTTGTTTGAATCTCTTTCCACCTTTTTTTAAAAATTGACCTACCTGTATTTATTTGCTTCCTCTTAGGGTGATTTGGTGTGGTTTGTACTCTATTTGGATACATCCTTGTTGAAGGAGTTGTGATATTGTGTCCCTTTTTTGGAAAAGATCTTCCCAGAGTCTTTAACAATTCCAGATTATCAACTTTCTTTCCCTCTTCTCCTTCCCTCTATTCTTCTTTCTCACCCTTATTTACCTTTTTACTATCATCACCTTCTTCACTTTCACATTCTCCTTCTCTCCTGTCTGCATCATCTCTCTCACATTTTTACTATCTACTATGTATTCAAAAATAGGATACTAAAAACTCAATCTGGATCCAAAGGCTTTGTTACTGTTCTTTCCACTGCTCTTGCCAGTACTTATTTCCAAGTTCTTACTACCACTTCAATATCTGGAGCTTGAACTAGTGTTTGTAGTACCCTCTTCCTCAAGCTCAATATCTGATGGCTATTTCTCTTCAGTTTCACTAGAACTAGAAGTTGTAGCAATCAACAAATATTTCATTCCCTGATGATTAGGATGGTCAGGGTAGCTGGGCTCTTGAATTTCTAAATAAATGATGATAGTTGTCATTAATCATCTTCCAGAAGGAAAACACAATCAGTCTTTTATTCTAGTATGCAACAGCCTACCTGCACTGTTTTCTCCAAGAACTTATTGCCTTGAGAGTAAATTTACCAGCACTAGTAATAGAAAGCATCAAAATGAGGATGTGAACTTCTTTTTTCTTCAACTTTTCAAGTAGGGTGTTGTAGAGTGAAATACCCTCACCACTACATCCATGATTACAATATGAAACTTTTTCTCAAAACAAACTTTTCTTCTTAAATTTCAGTTTTTTTAGGGATTACAGTTGTTTCTCCAATAGAAGATGGGAAATTTTGTAAGGCTCAAGACAGTAATCATAACCATCTATTTATATTATCATTGCATAAGCCTCATCACTAGAGGTGATTAAATCATTGAACAAGTTTGTAGAGATTCCATTAACCTTGAGAAATCAAGCAAGCTCTACAGATTAATGTGTAGGAAAGACAAAATATCTGATAAAACTGCTGTACTCAATGTAGTCCTCTTGAGTGGTACTTCTGTTGGGATTCAATATCTTGAGAAATATTTCATCATCTTTATTAGTTTGAAAAATATTTTTTCACTGGCACCAACTTGGATAAAAGTTTTAGAGCAATATCAAGTCAACAATCAACATTAGAAATCAAATTTTCTTTACAAACACAAATTGCTTACTAAAAAAGAAAGACTTCATCACAGTATTGTAAGCATAAAGCAAAACAATGAAATTTTACACTAATTTCCAGTTTCAACTTCGTATTCCAGTACAATTACTTGTTGATACCTCCCAGAAGAGAAACAATCTTTTATACTTTGGCACAAAGACTTTTTCACCAACCTGTCATTGTTTTTTTCTGAGAATGTTAATATGTGTGGTAAAATTTTGCTTTGATAACTTCTTTGCATTTGGTAATTACTTCTATATCTTCTGGGATCGACAGCAAACCTTTATGGATCAACTTGTGTTTTCTGAACTACATTGGTATTAGCAACATCTCTCTATCTATATAGGAGGACAAATTTTATTCGCTTTCAATGCATGGTGAATTGCTGATTTGTAGATGTTGTATAAACTTTCAATATCTTTTACCAGAACACAGTATTTTCTCCTCCTCCAGATTTGCTGGCAAAATGGATATTTTTAACATACCGGTTGCATCTTTTGCCTTGATCAACTCCAATTGGGTGTGGTGATTTGCTTTGTAATTCCTTGATGAAGTAGCTGCTTTGATTGCTTTGAACACTTGGACTTTCACAAGATCTAGTCCTTGAAGTTCCTAGAATGCCTCCAATTGTGGCACCAACCTCAGTGTTACCATTGAGCCTTGTGACAAGGCTTGCTGATCCATTGGAAGTATCAGATGTATTCCAACAGTGCCAATAGTACCAACAATGTGAACACTGTCCATAGAACCAGTTCAGCTGATTGCATGTGCTGATGTGCAGCAGTATTTCTCTGGCTTATTTGCTTGCCAAGAGGTTGATTATTACATAAATGTATAATAAAGTTGTGATTTAGTATGTTAGATTGAGAACATCATTTATATTTCAATTGTATTTCAAATAGTTGTTCTCAAAAAAAAATCATTTTTAATTTCAAATCTTCATTGATTCTCACACTAAAACCAATAATATCACATGATGGCACTAATTACTAGGTACATCTGAAAATTGTTTCATTCTGTGTTTCTAATAACTAATTTTTTTAAAACAGATGCATGACTTAGGCAGTTTGAGCATAAAAGGTGAATGTTCTTCGTAACATTTTCTATTTTCATACTTTGTACAGTGCAGATGTCTTTCTGCAACATATTTGAGCCTAATTTAGTGTATTAGTATTTTCTGGTTTCAGAAATTTACTCAGTTTTCCCACATCTAAGTTGTTTTTAACTACACAAAGGACTCTGTTACCATAAATTCTGAGGTAATGTTTACAGCCAGAAAATTCTTGCCTTTACAATGGAAGTGTCAAAACCTATGCCTACAAAAAAATTATTTCAAGACACATTTTCAAAACATGCCTTTTACGAGCATGTTTAGCACAATATTTTTGAGCATGCGGTCCTGCACTTTCTTTGATTCCTGGGCTCTGGAAATAATAATAATAGGTATTATTATTTTTTACTCATGCAGAATTTTCTACCTTATGAGTAAGCAAGAAAAGGTAAAGATCATATTTTCAGATGCGATAGCCCCTGCAATGTAGTTACAAGCAAAAGTAACTGTACTATGTAGCAGTGTCTGACTTTATTGTTTTCTATTTTCAATAATAAAAACAACTACAATAGGTTAATGGTCTTCGTTGTACAAAATGGGATTCTTTTGATTACATTCTCTTGCCTTTCACCTACACATGCAGACGTTGCTCTGCTTATAATTTACATACATTTTATTTTGTGCTCTATAATCAAAAAACACTTTTGCATTTCTTTTGTTTTGTTTACTAAACAATCACACATGAAAAAGAATGGAAAATATGGATAAATTCCTCCATTTGTTTGGTATGAATTGATTACATAGTTTGGATGATATTTTCCCATTGTTTTTCACATCCCACGGGAAAAAAGTGATACAGAAATTGCCTGGTTCTCTTTCCAACTTACACAAACTAACAGAACAGGTGTTTTGAATTTTGCACAATTTAATCAAGACATTAAAAATTTCAGACAAATACTTCCATACATCGAGAGAAAGATAGTGTGAAAATAAAATTAGGCTGGCTTGCACTGGCTTGAAGAAGTATATTTAGATATCTTTGGCTGAAGTCAAAAATGCTGGTTTCTCTCAATGACATGAATATACCTGGGTAATCACATTTAATTTATTTCCTATGATTCAAGAGAACAAATAAATAATGAAAAACAAAAGGTTCATTGATTCTACATTTTTCAGTACAAACTAGCCTTACAAACTCCAGATAAAACTGATTTATCAGAACAATTAAGACTGCTTATTAATTATGGGCAGCACTAAACATCTCTTGAACTGTTAACATTTTTTCACGTGGCTGTACATCATTACGAAGTCTACCCGAATCTTTCTCCGACTCGTCTATTCGCAGAAACTCTTCCCAGCTGACAAATCCAACATTGTTCGTTCTCAAATGCGCAATCAGTCCATTTCGTCCTTTCTCCGAAGATGAGGCATTTTCCTTATCTGCAGATGGTACCAATGATTGACCACTCTCCGCCGCTAGAAACTGCATCACAGAACTCACTGTATCCTTTGCATCCACAATATTCGTACCAATGATTCCAGTGGCGCCCCGTTTTATCCACCCAGTGACAAAAAGGTTATTGTTTCCCAGTACTTTCCCATGGATGTTGGCAACGACTCCTTTGCTAGTGTCAAACATTTGATCGTCAGACATTCCATTCAATGGCATTCCTCTATAACCTATACTGACGAGTACCAAATCTGCTGGTATTCTTTCTATTTCGCCTGTTCCAACAGGGCGTTGCTTTGTGGGTTCTCCTTCTAATTTTGTTCGTTCGCAAAGCACACTCCCTATTATATTTGTATTCGAATCATTGGGTTCCATCTTTTTGGGGCTCATTAAGAATCTCACTTCCACTTTTCGTGATGAATCTTTGTGCGAGGAAGCAAAAAGAGATAAGCGAAGCAAATGGCAGAAGTCAATGTAACATGTTCGAATGAATAAACTCACCATCTACCAATTCTTTACTCTTTGCAGCTGCATCATGCAAAAGTTTATCCACCCGTGTTTTTGGTCTTCCCGTTGGACCACTCAATTCTTCTATCGACGCCGGTGTCATACCCATCTGAAGCTCTTCTTCTCTAACAATGAACGATGCGTCATGTCCCTCTTCCTTCAACTTTGTAAGTTCACGAAGCTCCTACAAATTATCCATAGAAAAATACAGAATCGTAACAAAGCTCGCAAAGGCAAAAGAACCACCGACACCACAAAAACAATACCGAGAAAAACACGCACCTTGATTGTAAAAGCACCCTGAACGTGACCCCGCCTCCCAACCACACTCACATGCGAAACTCCTCCTCTCAGCACCTCCAACACATTCGTCGGAATATCCGTCTCCTCCAACCCCGATTTCCCCTTGGCCAAAATACGTGCACAATCCAAAGCCACATTCCCTTGACCAATCACCACAACCCGCGCGGGGGACACTGCATCGGCATCGTTAGTTTTTCCATCCTTCCATAAACACCGTTTTATAATCTCGCCCACACTCCCAAAGTCCGGATGGCCATTGTACCAAGCCACAAATTCTCTAGCGCTCATCACTCCATCTAACGAATCTTCTCCGGGAATGCCCAATTGTTTGTCGGCTGCTTGGCACCCATATGCTAAAATTACGACATCGTAGAGAGATTGGAGGTCCGTGAGTGAAATATCCGTGCCCACGGTCACATTGCCATAATAATATATCGTTGAATTCGTCGAATCCGGTTCCTGTTTTTGTTTTTCAAGTATGGCAGCAAAGTCATGCTCCACATTTTTCACTTCGGGATGATCGGGCGCCACTCCGTAACGGACTAGGCCGAAGGGTGTTGGAAGTCGTTCTAGGATGTCAATGTCGACTCCGGACCATGGGAAGGATGGACTGGGTGGGGAAGATGAAGCGGTGCGGGGTTCGGGCGATGAAGACGATGATGTTGATGGTGTTGATGATGTATCAGCATTCGCTTTGATTTGTTTTTGTACAGAGGATGCAAGATATTTTGTGGCGTAAAATCCCGATGGACCGGCACCAACGACTGCTACAGAAAGTCGTGGGAGATTATTCGTGGTTGTGGTTGGGTGAGTGCCAGTGGCATCGTGTTGGGAGCTGAAATTCTTTCTGTTGATGGAGTTGTTGAAACAAAGGGAAAGACATCGGCAAGGCGTAGCATTTCGTATGAATGTTTGAGAGGTTGTTGTTATTGGAACAGGGTGGATCTGGAGGAGGCGAAACATGGTCTCAGATTACGTGACTATTGCAGAGTTGTTAAGACAGGGTGTGACAGATATTGTTTTGTCCATCAATCCAATCATCAATCATTCAGCATTCAGCATTCAGATTCGTTCAGTGATTGATTGTCGATTGGATTTACCCAAGCTCGGATGGATGTATGAGGGGGGATAAAGGCCATAAGTAGGTACCTGATCCCTGAAGCAGTTTGCTGTCGATTTTTTGGCAGGTGACGGCGGCTTTCTAAGTATGTGTAGATTTATGTACCTAGATCTAGTTCAAATAGCTCCCTCTAAATGGAAGGACCAATTGAAGTACCATAGTACTTACTGTTTCACATTCAAACACATGCCACAGATCAAGGAGAATCTGTAATCCAGTTCTTTTTTGATCCAGTCCTTGCTAGACATAGTAGTGACCATCATGGTGATCATTAACCAAGTGATTACCTATTTATGGTATGCTACTGACTGTGCTAGACAAAGCAACACAACAATCTGCCGTCTGTCCACAGATGATACGTGAAATGTGCTGGGTGTGGAACCCAGGATACCAGGATTCTAGCACACCATCACACATCCAGCATATCCATGTGAACAAGTTTCAGATTAAAATATGCTGCCTCCCAAGTTGTGTTTTGCTTTTGCTTTTTCATTGCTCTTTCTGTACCCTCAGAAGTGTTGCATCTATCAAAATAATTTTTTCAAAAGTTTCCACAGGTTCTCTCCATTTTGTTTATCCCTGTTGCCCCCCCCCAACACAGAAAAAGTTTCAGCCACTGCTTCCCCCTTACTCTCATCCAGCTCAGTTCCGATTCATACCCCATATCTCCCACATATTCCCTTTCATATGGTTACTCCTAGCTCTTTTGGATCTGTCCTTCTTTTTTGGGTGGCTTTCCTATTATTTGGGTGTGCTTTTGGTTGGTGATGGTTGGAGGTTCTGTTGTTTGAAGCTTTGCCATTGTGGCAGTGCCAATTCCTTCCCTCTACCCTTGAAGTATTGGCTCTCTGGGTGGCACCCTTGGTTGTTTGGTGTGCAGCTCGGGCTTGTGTTGTATCTACTTAATGGTTTGCTTTTTGGACCCACTTTCATTCTACAGCATCCTGTTTCACGTTTGAAGATGCTTGCGTCATAACTGGTGGTGTGCTTTTTGTCCCCACCTTTGTTCTAGGTTGTCTCTTCATGATGGTGTTGTTTTGAAAGGGTGGTGGGTAGGTTTGGGAAGGTGCTGCCCTTTTTGGCTTGCTACCTTGGTTGGATGGAGCTACAGCCATCCTGGCTTGCTTGCTTGTGCCGATGTCGGATTTGGCAATGGCATCATTGGCCATTGTTGCCCGGTGATAAAAAATTGGCCTCTATACTTGTCCTGCGCCCTGGGGATTAAGATGTGCTGCCTTGTTGGTAGTCTCACCTCCCTCAAATGAAATACAGCCCTTTTGGCTTGCTGTCCTTGATGGTTGTTTGAGCTGCATCCATTTTGGACTGATTGCTCTTGTGCTGTTGGTCTTGGCAATCTTTCATGACACTTCTGGCCTTGCTCATAGCTTTGGCCTCTTGCTTCATGGTGGGCTGCATTATTTGCATTTTGTCCCACCCTGTTTTTAGTGTTTTTGTTTTTGACTGTTCCCCATACAATGCCTCTGTTACTAGACTAATTAAAATAGGTAATCACTGCTAGACATACAACCATTATGGTGATCATTAACCAGGTGGTTACCTATTTATGGCATGGTACTGACTATGCAAGACAAAGCAACACAGCAATCTGCCATCTGTTTGCTTATGTCATGTAAAACATGCTGGGCATGGAACCCAGGATACCAGGATTCTAGCAGTCCTGAATCAGGTTTTTTAAGCTTGCTCTAATAATGCAACTTTAAATCATTTTTTTCAAATGTAACCTCACTGCTTTCATATTGTGATTTTGGTGTTTCAGTTTCAGCAATCAGCAATGACGGGAATATGTTTCAAGTCACCTCAAAGCATTGTGGCAATGGAGACATGCCCATAATGGGAATGTGTCTTCCAGAGCAACCATATTCATCTGCATTCCATTCATCTGTAATCTGAAAGATCAAAGGACTGTGTTAGCTGCTCACTAGTTTCAAATGTTAGATAAAAAGGGAGACCAAAACAAAAAATGGTCTGGAATGGCATAGTTTTGCAACTCAGGAGCAAAGACATGTCATTCTGGGCCATTTTTTGCTTTGGTTTCCTTTTTGTCCAAGATTTGAAACAAGTGCAACAATTGCAACACTAGGATGTGGTAACAAAAACAAAGAAGTGAAGCTCCTTCATTTTCTGTTGCAATATCTGTAGTAACATCTGAATTCAAAGGTGTTGCACCTTAGAATTCTTTTTTCATGATGCCAGTTGCATAAGATCCAAAGGATCTTGAAAGCAATGCCAGGAGCCACTTTGACACCCTCATCAATTTTTCATGTACACTCACGTACATGATATTTGAAACTGATGTAAAGCATTCCTTTATTTTAAATATTTTTTTCTTAATCCTGGAAATAATCCAAATAGTTTCTTGAATCCCGACCCAGGACTGAACATTGAAAAGGATCACTACCCAGCCCAGGCAGTTTACAACTCTTCAGGGGTAAATCCATGACTTGCAGGTGAGATTTGCATGACAAAGGATAGCGCATAGATTTGCCTTGCTTGCAAGACACCAATCTATGTCTGTGCATGGACTGTTTAGGGTAAAAAAAGCAATACCAAAATGAATGTTAAACATTGAATTCTGTACTTTGACTTGGTGGCAGCATATTTTTGACCTAAAAGACGTTCTGAGGCTACATGTGCATGCATCCCCCCTCCTAATGCATACTACAACACCACCAGGACCCCTGACATCAGCTCTACCACAAAAAACTAACCAGGGTTAAAATGATATTGAAAATGGTGGTGTTTTTCTACGTAGAATTTGTAGAAACATCGCAAAATGGGCTAAAGGCGGTCCGGATCTTAAAAATCGTTTTTTTGGAATGTAAGTTCGACGGAAGAAAAGTTTAAAAC
>JALLOT010004269.1:0-10450 GCA_036939595.1 Thalassiosira livingstoniorum | reverse complement strand
TTAAATTAATATCTAGGTTAACAAGTGTCTTAACCTTTGAACCATGGTGGTCTAGGCAGCATGTGGAGATCCCAGAGGTGTCAAGATTCAACATTTCTTTGGTCAGAGGGCAGGTGCAAGTCAATTTTTGGACAGAAATTTATGCAAAAACATATATCAAGCAAGCTTTTGAATAGAGCTTTCCCTTTAAAAAACCACTGCATACTACTCATTAAATTGGACCAGTTAAGTTTGAGGAGTGTGAATTAAAAACAGCAAAATAAATATATGAAATGAGGTCTAATCTAGCATGTCATGGGTATGGATAGAGGATAAAATGCATTTAATAAGGGAGTGAAAATGTCATCACCAAAGTGAGGAGTGAACAGTTGAGTGGGGATCTTGTTTTGTCAGCAATAACTAATTAGGATAAGATTGCCTGTCTGGAGAAAAATAGTGAGCAACTCAGCCAAAGTTTAAAAGGCACTGTAAGTGATTCAAGAAGGTATCACCAATGGGTAAGTCACTGGAAATGCTAAAACATCTAATCAAATTGTTGTAAACCTAATTTTTTTGAAATGATATGAACAATATATCCTAAGAGAGAAAGATCCATGTTTCGGAACTTAATTCCATTGGAAAGGACAGTTTTGGTCTTGGAACATTCTTATATTTAATAACTTTTGGAAAAATTCTTGTTCGGGGCAATTTTTCTTTCTCCAAATTCTTTTTTCTTTTGTACATCACACATTTTTAATTCTTTTACAAAGTTATGATGCCAATTGTTAAATGATTTCCAATGTCTGATAGAACTAAATTCAGTTCCATAAAAAATGGCACTTGATTTGGTGTCATGGCACCAGAATGGCAAAAAATGGCATAATGTTGCCATGTTGGAGCCATTATAGGGCTGTTTTGGTGCCATTTTAGTCATAATAGGACCACAAAAGTGAGCAGAATTGGTTGCTATAGTTCCTTCATGCATTCTTGTTTGCCACTGTTTATTATCAAAAATAATTATATTTCAGTTCAAAATCTATTAAACAAAAAAGTCTCACAAAAATATTTTCAAAAATTTTGTATCTTTTTTAAGAAAACAAAATATAATGAAATTTTTTGAAAAAGGACAAAATAACTTGTCTTGATTGAGATAAATAACATGTATTTTGCACTTTTTGTAGAAATAGGTAGAAAATAAGCAAAAAATGATATGTTTTGATCAAAAAATATTTTGTTGTTTATATTTTAAATAAGTAGTATGTTACACTCATATATAAGAAACATTATCTTTATCACTAGTAATAGTAAGTTCTTGCTAGGGACTTATTTGACCTCACTCTTGCTAGTAAAAACAAGCCCCAGAAATGAAAAAGCCTATCTTGGCACTGAAATGGCACTGAAATGGCATAGATCAGAATTGCACTGAAATGATACAGGATTGAATGGCATGGAATTGAAATAAATAGTACAGAACACAGACTAGTGTCACAGAAGAATGGCACTGAAAACTGAAATCAGTGTCATTGGGCATAATTGCTTGACAAGCATTTCAGTTTCAGCTAAGTAACAGTCCTAAAATTATTTTTGTTAAAAAGAAACAAGAAGAAAATCATAAAGCAGAAATATGCTAATTACTCTTTGTTTTGTTAGTTTTGCTGATTATCAGAAGTCAGAAGCAAGGCATATTGTTTCATAAAGAAGGTTCACCTCAAGATGCCAAAAAAGAGACATCATGAATGGCATGAGAAGAACAAGGGGTGGAAAACCATGGAATTAGGATGTGTATGGTACCAGCAAGGGACAGAAAATTTTCTAGTATCTAATTTTATCAGTAATAATATTGAGAACAAAATGTTGACATCCATGACAAAACTAAAACCTAACTGGATACAAATAGTTAAACAACAAAAGACTAAAAACTATAAAAATGCAATGGCATTAATCAATGCTGCTGCATTGTTCCCTATTTTCAAACTAGAGCCCCCAAATGAACTGCAAATTGTGCAGGATATATTAAAAAACCTCCATATCAAATGGAAATAACATTCTTACAACAAAAACATCAAGATTTGCTTGGAAATATTCCGAAGGACAAAGGACAGCAGCAAAGGATAAATTTTGCAAAGGATCAAGCACAATATTGTCTTGATAGTCCTCTATGAGATGCTGGATTTTTAAAATACTGTTTAATCTGGTAAAAATTGTAGTAGTTGATAAGGATATGGTCATCATCCAAGGGTTAGAGTACCAAGGTAGAAACACCACTTTGTTAAGTGCCATTCTTGAATCAAGTACAACTACAATTGCACCTAAATTGAATAAGTAAACCTGCACAGCAAACAATGTTGATTATTACATTTTTCCCATATGATGCATCTTTTTGTCAGTTGAATACACATAAATGGAAGCAGTTAAACATAGCTACTTTCAAGTGTGACCTGATCTTACAGTATGATCCATCAAGAAGTACATCAAAGTAAACAAAGCAACAGAAATGGGTCATCTCAAGCAGCTAAAGCAGGGTATTTGTTCAAAAAAAACAGAACCAAGAAAATCACTACCAAAATCAAAATTGTCACTATCCTCAAGTTGACCCTAAGCAGGAACCAATGCACAAGAAAACTAATTCAAATTCAGTATTTTTTTTGTTACATGAAGTTGAAGGGAAACTTTTCAATTGTCAATCAGGAAAGTTATCACATCACACACATCCAGCCAATGCACCAAGTATATTGCTGTGTTCTACATTTTTGATGCTAATGTCATCAAATTGAAGACTCTCAAATGAAAAAAATGCTGACGAACTCAAAAATCAAAAGGCATGCAAAAACTATGAGGATTTAACAGAGAAAGCTTTCAAACCAAATCTGAAAAATCAACAATGAAGCATAAGTAGACATCTTAAAATGAGTCAAGATTCAGGAAAAGTATGTGAAAATTACTCCACCAGAGATTCACAGGCAACATTCAGTGAAATGATCCATTAAAACATGAAAACAACAAATCAAAAAGTATTGTTCAGATTACCTCCTGTATTCCCTCCAGTAAATTGGTGTTGGCTTGTTGATCAGGCAAATGTAACACTTAATATGCTTCATCAATGCAGAATAAATCCAATGCTTTCTATATGTGAAGCATTGAATCGAATGTTTAGCATTGACATCACACACATATCTCTTTGAAGTATTGCTTATGGTATAGTTTGAAAGTAAAATTCAAAGCTATTGCAATCACAATCAACTTAAGGTTGCCTAGCTCATGTTGGGATCCAAGTAGTGTTATTGTTTAATAAAAGATCAACATAAATATCGAGGAGCTAATTCTGAGATAGTAATAACATGAAGAACTTGGCAATAGATAACAATGGATAAATCATCAGAGTAGATAGAGTAGGAATAGGTAGGATTAGTATGGCACTACCTTAGTACCACCACAAAGTTCATCATTCACTCAATCCTTCATCCAACAGCTAAATTGTATCTTTACCTTAGCACAAGCAGTAGATAGGCACCATATTTATGAATGTGGAGTTCTCTTACTGCATTAGTCTGGATTTTCCATTCTTGATGCTCAAGTTTATACATACTTAGATTGTCTAAGTATTATCACCCATTTTGCCCATTGACAATAATACTTTGAGAGCTCTGGATAGATCAAGTACTAGATGGATATTGCTTGTCAAGGAGTATATTGCTCAATGATAACTTTGGGTAAAGTTTGCTAAAATAATAAAATGAAACAAATAATAATAAAAAAGACTCAAAAACTCCCTCTGTATCCTTGACCAATCCTGTTTGTCAGGATCATCCAAACAATGATATGCTCACCTTCCCAATAGATTATTCTAAGGTATTTGAAGCAACTTTGGGGTACAGCTTTGTGTAGTAATTGCATCAAAGAATGAAAAAGACTTTAGATGACACAGTGCTTATTGTTGTGTGGAGTTTATTGTGGTGGTTGAGTCTCTTCTAAGATGAAAGCATCAGCATTGTTTTTTTTGGACGGAAACAATCATTGTAGTTGTTCCACTATTGAGTCCAACTGCAGGAACAATTGTTTCCATCATATCCATAATGGAGAATAAAATTAGTTGCAATTATGGTGGGATGTCACAAACTCTGCTTCAATAGTCAATTAAACTATTTCAGTTTGAAGTGTTGATTACCAGAAGAGAAGGAAATATGAAAAGTAAAGACAAATCCTGTTCAACTCTCAACACTTGTTGGATTAGATGGTTCTTTACAACCATAAATTTCTGTAAATTCAGTATCAGGACAGTTGCCAATTTTGAGAAGATCAGAAGATGGATTTAAAATGAATGCATGATTTACCTTCAGGTAGAAACCAATGTGCTTAAGTGCATCATGATGTATTTGATGTGAACAGAACATGTAACAAGAAGCATCAAATGTCATGATACAAGTAATATTAGGTCTCAAACAGTCTTTTAGAGAAAGGACCATTCCAATAGAATTGATATATAATCATTGATGAATGGTGGCCCCTTCTCATCCTTGATCAAAGGATGCCATTCAGATGGAGTAGGATTTGTATTGGCAGTACATGTATCCTAACCAAGTGCTTCAAAAATGCAACCAATCAATCCTTATTGATTAATCTCAAGCAAGCCAGTAGTTTCATTTCATTCCAAACTAATACCTAGAAATACATTTGCATCATATCCTTTTTCTAATTTCATTCCTTACTTCATCAAACTAATTGCCTGCCAATGTGGTTAGCACTGTAATCACAGTTGACCTACATGTAACCATAACCAGGCAACAAGCATAACTATGACAATTACGTTTCTCTTTTCCATTCCATGCATCAACCATTTGGCCATAAATACATAGACATAGTATGTCCTACATCTGGACTACTGTGGCTACAATCACACTATCAGCACATCCTTGCTGGTGAGGCATCAATCATATCCTCAGTCAAGGCCTCAAGATCTACAGAGAGCAAAGACACAGAAGAAGAAGGTCACAAAATCTACCTTTAAGATCCATTCTGAAAAATAAATCCATCTTAAAAAAGTTGATACTTGCAAACACTCACATCTAGTGCAAAGTCTAAGAAATGCACCTATGAAGTGAAGTTTAGGAGCTTCAACAACCCAAAGTACCCTTTCCTCCACAGCAATAAGAGAAATCATATGGAGTAAAAAAGCAGAGACTTGGTAAATATTGTCATATTCAAGTTGGAAAGTCTTCAATGATATGGTTTTGCCAAATCACCATATGGAACAGACTTCTACTTCTACATTCATGTATCAAAGTTACATTTTGGTAGTTAAAGTATCTTTATTGTCATGTCCATCACAGTTGAGGGAGGTCCAAAGTGCTGGTTTGAGAGGGAAATGCACGGATGCCACCATTATCAGATGGAATTAAATGTGCAGCTAATAATTGAATGCAATGTGCAGCTGTTAGGGAGGGACTGGTAATTATATTTCTAAATATCGTGTTTTCTTTTGTGTTTGCACTTATCTCTAATAATTAGTTGGCACAGCAACATTGTAATCAAACACAAAATCATGTCATCACGTTTTTTCATTAAGTATGGACCTGACCTTATTTGTGAGAATGGGGAAGGCAGTGTGACCTGGCCTGCTGTGACAAACTCAACTGTCCACTCAGCCTCTGCAATAATGGGTCTTTCTCCGGCAGATAGGAGTAGCTTGGCAAGGATGGAAAATGGCATAAACCCTTGCTCTGAAGTCTCAGTACCACCTTTTACTGTGATGATAAAATG
This sequence comes from Thalassiosira livingstoniorum, assembly GCA_036939595.1. Taxonomy (NCBI): domain Eukaryota; phylum Bacillariophyta; class Thalassiosirophyceae; order Thalassiosirales; family Thalassiosiraceae; genus Thalassiosira; species Thalassiosira livingstoniorum. Next base: position 4,714 of record JALLOT010004269.1, on the reverse strand, counting down.
CACCAAGAGGAAACTTGGGTATGGTGAGAATCTGTGACTGTTCCAATATTGCTTTTCCTGTACATAGCATATTGTGAGGTGGTAGTATGTAGCCAATCTTCCACTGAACCTGGTGCACCACTTACATATAATGACCTCCTAAAAGTATATCGTACTTGGGAGGGGATGGAGGTGGCTGGATAACTAAAGGTCAGTTGGTGGTTAGTATACAGAATCTGGTATTTGTAGCTGCTCATGATCAATAATATAGTCTCAGATGGGGGTCTAGAGCTGGACTATAATTCTGTAGTCCCTCTCATAGAAGAATTTATTCTAGCTTCTGGAACAATTGGACAATGCATTTAAATGTATTGCATTTTTATATGTTTTTTAGAGGATAGGTTAAGGTAAGTATATAAATTATATATTTTGGACGCTAGTAGCCCCAATATCCAGCCCCAATATGGATTTGCAGAATTGCCCCAATTGGGGCAGACGAAATCTACAGACCAATGCTGCTACCTTTCTTATTCAAATTAAACAAAAAATTAAAAAAAATATTATCCTGCGCATTATCTAGCCCCAATATTATTTTCCCAGCCCCAATATTGGATTTCTACAAATTTCATCCAATTATAAATCATTGCTAGGTAAGTTCAGAGGTGTTTTGTATTGTAGTACCTAAGTACTATTAAGAAGTATTATCTAAGTACCTCGTAATATTATTATTAAGAAAAAACAATCTGACCATGGCGCTGCCGATATGCCTGTTTTCAGCATTGCAATCTCAGCAACCGCCGTCATTGTAAACAATCTCCCACCTTTGACGTTACCAATGAGGGTTCAGTTAACTTATACTGCAGGCGATTTCTTGCAACGACAGTAGTCAATGAGATTGCAACGTCCAAAGTCACCGGATCAGCGCCATGGTCAGATAATAATAATACTAATATTACTATAACATTATTATCTGCAACATAAGGTGTGTATTGTAGGTACATTGCTTAGTAAGCCAGTATTGTAGTTAGTGTACTAGTTAGTAGGAGTATATTATTATGTACATATTATTTAGTAAGGTAGGTACAAAGGAGTGTATTAGGTAAGTTAATAGTATCACAGTGCTTACATAATACCATACTCGCTCTCACTCTATCTACTCATAGTAGATACGAGTAGTAATTAGTAGTACTATTGTCTCTAAATTGTTACAGTGACTGATAGGTGATAGGTAGATTTGTAGAATGTATGTAATATTTGTAGAAATTTGTAGAAATAATATTGGGGCTCGTAAAGTAATGTTGGGGCTAGAAAATAATATTGGGGTTAGCGATATTGGGGTTAGCATCCGCATCATCATATAAATCTGCAATTTGTAATGTTCAATTCACATTATACACTCAAAAGTTTAGAGTTAAACAATACAATTCAATATTTAGTATTATCATCTACAAATTGAAACTAAGGATGGTTAATATCAGTTTTAACTTTTATTAGCAATAATAGTTTAAGTAACAATTTTTTTACTAGTTTTCCTGGAAATTTATCACTATCAATTTCACATTAATGTTCACAAAATTATATGTTGATCCATCTGTCTGAGTTGATTGTTGTAATCTGATTTTTTATCATGTGACAATCTCATGATCTCATGTCTAATCTTTCACAAGTAAACTAATCATAATGTCAATTATTTTTACAGCATTTGTCTCTGTAATCAATTGCATTAGACAAACAGTCCTAAATTTTGAACCCCAACTTGGTTGATTGTCATTATTTATTGTTGCAGTTGATGTTTTTTGCTATGTTTATTGGAATAGCCAATATTGATTGCTCCCCATCCTCCAAGCCCAATGCCACCAACAAAGTACTCACACACCCCAATATGATTACTGTGAGTCCTTTGTCCTGCTCTCCCCCTTTGCCATCTCCTCCTCCTCCCCATTAACTCCCAAAAGGGGATCTTGTCAAAGATGCTCTCCTCCTTGCTCTGGATGATTGCTCATCAACCTGCCCTCCATGTTGAACTGCCCCATTTTGTTTTGAGGGGTTTAGTTCAGATCATTGTTGACAGTGGTGTACCCTTTCACTGTGGGGAATTCGTCCTTGTCTCCATCATCTCCATTGTCTCCACCTTCTTGATCACCATCGCCTCCTTGGCCACCATTGTCATTACTGTTCCCATTTTTGATACCATCTAGAGCATCAGGGGAGTCACTGTGAATCCACTTCTTCCAGGTGGAGGTGGGAGAGGGAATGTGTGCCAATTTGCGAAGGATGACCACTTGAGGCTTTGCTTGGCGTAGCTCATTGGCTTGCTCTCTTTGCAATAACTCATTGGCTCACTTTGCTCAAGTGGCTGTTTTTCTTGGCTGTTCTGTGTGGTTTGTGGTGACAGTGACAAGGTTGTGGTCAGCATGGGTTGGGGGGTCTGTTGGTGTTTTTGTTTGAGTTGATTTTTGGAGAGAGGATCTGCAATGACAATATTATTGCAGATCCCATCTCCCTTGCTTTTCTGCCTGAAAAGTCCCCACCAATCTGTTTATTACATAAACTATTATGAGGCTGCCGCATCAGATGCCTGAGTTCTGACACAGCAGCTACAAACTAGAGACATCCTAGTTTGTTGAGGGAATTATAGTGTTGCTTTTTATCTACTAGTTGCTTACCAATAGTGTATACAAATTAGTCTGTTTTCCATGAAAATAGAACCACCATTATCAATGCTGAATTCAAAGCTAAAAAACAGTCGAAAACTTTGGGAGGTGAAAAGTAAGGACAATCACAATATTTTTTTTGGTATGGCTGTTTTTGGGCCTCAATGCCAGCCCCTAATATCTGGTGTGGTATCCAACCTAGTTCAAGTCATCAGCTGTGAAATTATTTCAGTTCACTGGACAACAATAAAAAATGACACTTGAGGTGGGTTCTAAATATTTTTGGTGGAGAAGAGGCTACCATTGGTAGACATATAGCTCTTTTGCATGGGATAACAACAACTGCTATGGTTGGTGGTGATAGAGCTATAATGGGGGGTGGGGTAAATTGCAGCTATCATATATCATAAGCAGCAGCTACAGTTTTCATGGAGGTGGTTGGAGGGCAGTAACATAAGCTTCACTGAACCCCTCTCTGATGACTGCAATCATCCTTTCCTGGTAACATCAAAAACCTGATCAGGATAGCTGTGGCTTTTGTTGCCATCATCCACATAGTGGCTTTCATCATGCCATTCATGATTGTATACATCAACTGCAGCTTTCATGTGAGGAGGCACAAAAGCAACAAAAGATGTCACCCATAATCATTGATCTGTCCTTGATAACAGCAACCATGTAATTGTCCAGACCCCTTTGACTGCTGCAACCTGCTTCCCACTATTGTGGCTTGCAATCATTACCATTTAGCGGCAAGTCTTGGCTGAGTTGCTGAGCTTTGCTACTAACAAGTAATTAAGAAGTACTCCCAGCAAATAATTATTATAGAAGAATTATGAACAGGCAAACACTCAGGGAAGTGGATGTGTTGATCTAAACTAACACATATTAATGGTTTATAACCTACGTATTTACTATTATGTTGTATAACACAAAATTGCTGCTGGTTAGTTTCCATATAAAAAAAACAAAAGCAACAATAAACCTTGTGTTATACTGGATTAAAAAATCCTAAAGTGGAAGTTCATATAGAAAGCACCAACAGTTGATGTTGGTGTTAAGTTAAAATAGATAGGCATGGAACAATGAGCATAGAAATTGTTTCCTTGGCTTGAAATAAGGATGGTCTAATCAAATAAAGTAGTAGTACTAAAAAAGATAAGAGTAAAAATCCAAATAGGAGTACTATTTACTGTATACATACTGGTGAACAATGGGTATCTAACTACATCTCTATCTAGCCTTTATACTTAAGTAAGTAAGTAAGTAAGTAAGTAAGTAACATAATCAAAGGAGTTTCTACTAAACTAGAAACAAATGTTCATGCATTATGTTTTATTATTGTCATACCATTCATCTATTAGCACATTAATTGCATGATGTTGAGGTATGTATATTGTGTAGTACTTAGTTACTGGTTTGGAGAGGTCCATTGAGACTATGTTGAGAAGGAACATCTAAAGGCTGACCACCTTGTCAAGAACTTATTTTTGAAAATACTCTTTGGCAATTTCTTGTTGTTTAGAATTTTTGGTGACTATACAAGTAGTATTTCTTATTTACCTACTTAGATACAATGTATGGTAGTTTTCTACAGATCCCATTTTTTCTTCTCATCTATTCCTATTGGATTCAAGCTTGTAAGCCATGGGATTGGCACTGCATCTGCAGGGCTGCAACTTGTCTCAAAAGTTATTCAGGTTTTGATTGATCATCCTCCCCTCTCTTTTACATGCATCATTCCGATAAGAATAAGCAAAATTTTTATAGTTGTTAACATTCGTTAGCAAAAAAATGATTGATTTTACCCATGATTTCCATCATCATCATAACTAGCCTTCCCTACGCTTTGGCTAGCACCTTCGGCGAATATTTTATTTTAATCTATTTTTAGTACCATATGTACACATAAGTAGATCAATGCGTTTTTGAAATAATCTACAATACAACTTACCCAGCTGTTACCCAGTACAATAGGTAGGTACGTAAGGAAGTGCTTACTTACTTAGGTACAATACTTCTTACATAAAAAAACTGACATAAAAAAATATTAACATGGAAGAGGAATCAATATTGAAAAT
>JALLOT010004267.1:0-10456 GCA_036939595.1 Thalassiosira livingstoniorum | reverse complement strand
TGGCACTCTTTGCTCTGGATATTCATAGCCGCACCCCATCCTGACAACTCAAACCCCATTTCCCATTTTTTTGACATAGCACAGATCCATCCAAAAATATTATTGATGTCGCCATGCCGGGACGGATCGAAGTGCTAATATCGCTGCCGCCTCTTCTTCGTTTCTTGCCGCCGTCATTTGGTGCCGTCATCCGGTGTTCTGCATCATCGACTGCTCCTTGAATGGCTTCTGGTGTTGTCAATATCATGGCCTGTGGTGTCGTCAATATCAACGGCCAACGACGCTCTGCACCAACTCCATTCCTCTGGATGTGACACAATCCTCATGGCAGTAATTTCTTCCTCGCGATTCCCCCTTGTCTTCTGTGCGTCATCTACCATTTCAGAACACTTGCCGATTTGATGGCGTGCTTGATAACACCCAAAATAATTCTTCCGATTGACCTGACGAGTTCTTAAGTTTTGATGTTGAATCCTTTTAAGATATGGCAGAAGAGGCATCCGAAAAATTTGAGGGAATAAATTCCCTTCCGCCAATTCATTTGGATGCACTACGAATTCTTGTCGATAAAGTGATTCAAAGGAACATTTCATTGGAAGAACTGGATTACCTTGCTGAAGGACGAAGAAAAAAGAATACTTGCCTTGATGAGGTTGGCCAACAATTCGCCAAAATACTTGTCCCTTTACAAGTCAAGAGCATATGGGGGTACATGCCCAAGGTACCTCCACGTGGTATGATTGTAAGGGAAATGGTGTCGCCGCCCTAGGTTAACCGCTTTCCTGACAATAAGGGCAACAAGATCGACGGAGATGACATCGATGACGAAGACGAGTTGTTGAGGATTCCATTGAATGAAAGCCTTCGAGATTTAACATCCTACGATTACCGTGATGAATATTGTGTTGTGCGGGCGTGGAAGATGGTTTCGGTTCCATCGTTGCCCGACCTGACTGTGTTTGCTGCGTGGAGTGTTTGGACTTGGATGGCTGTGTTGATGTTATGGGTTCCCTCGTTTGCATCGGTTCCCTCGATGGCCGTGATGACTTGGATGCGGACAGTGATTGCGGTGTTTGGTGGCTTGGAAGGTGGGTGCTTTTTTGTAACAATGTTTGGCCCACGTTCACTCACAACCAACTTTTTCAATAATTTTGCGAATGATGAAATCCTGAGAGACGTATCAGAGAAAGAGCAATCTTTTTTCTTATTTACTTCAAACACCTAACTGTACTTACATATTATTTGATGTAAATCTTAATACTGGTAGTAGAAAATCAATTACTTAATGTGAAAGTAGGACATTGCTGGGAATGTTTATGAAGAAAGAGTAAGAAAGTCAAAAATTTCACCAAATAACAGTTGGAGTTCAACACAATCCATTATTATGCTGCCACTATTCAACAACAAAACAATGCCATAGATAATTATCAATGTATCATGCGAAAAGTATTCTGATGTCTCTGAAACTTTACAAAATCATAGCAAAATGGCTGCAAGACATCCTCAACCCTTCATTATTTGGGGAAATCAGAATACAGACAGGACGGTTAACATTTTTAGTCTCAACGTATTGAACAATAGATGACACGGCCATCTCCTTCAAACCATTCCGCATTAGGATGCCGATTTCAGCTTTTAAAGGTCATCGGTTGTTGTGACACTTTCAAAATTGATCTGACAAACCGACCGCCTCTGTTAGAGAATTTGGCTGTGGTTTATGAATCACTATTGAAATAGAAGTGGCCACCTTCTCACTCTGGACATTGAATCGCATCAGATCGCATCCGATCACAACCGATAGCATCCTCTTCTGCCCAAGTTTCATTCTTTATTGGCTTGGAAGTCGGAAACTCTCACAATGTCGCAATCATCCTCAATCATCTCTCTTCCACAACCGTCGTTATTTGTAACTGCCACTCCCCGGATGCCAATCAAATCATTATCCCGTCGTCTCTCACGACCAATTTGAAACGGATTTAGAAGATGGGGCATCATAAACATTTTGAGCAGAGTTCAAAGGACCTATAAGTGGAGAAGGGGTATTTGAATTCGAAGTTGTAGGCGGGAGACAGTACGAGACGAAAGACGGGAGACATTAGAAATAGGAATCTGTCGTACGTAACAAATTCAATTGCCTCTTCTTTGCCGGGGGATGGAGCATTTACTGGTTGAGGGTGGATTAGGCCACAAATTCGACCCGGTGCCCGGTGACGAATGTGGAACTGGTTGGTATTCAAAATACGCGGCTAATTTTTGTCACCACCATCAGTGGAATTTTCCCAATCGCCAACAGAGGCATGTGGGTGAATTAATGGAACTGATGTTGAATATGTTTGGCGAATCCCATCAACAGAATTAACCAAAGAATCAAAGTCCAATCCACCTTGCGACAGGATAATGACGGACATTGCCCGTGCTAATACGGCACAATGAAGGGGGGAAATTCCAGGTGGCTGTCGGTACAACGTAGGCTTTGTGTCATTGGCGGAAGAGTCTTTGCTGGATTCGGCCATGATGATGGAGAAGGGTGGTGATGGCATGAAAAAAGAAGTGTTGTTGTGAGGTTGTTAGTTGTGGTTCTTATGGCTTTTTTGGCTTGTTTGGGTTGTCAGGATGGGTCTGGCCATGAATTTGCAGAGCAAAAGGTGTGACGCTTGCTCAAAAAATCTTAAGGCATAATAAAATACTACTGTAGGAATAGTAAAATATCTTATGTAGAACTATTAAGAAATAAGTAAGTGTCCAAATAAGGTCAAGTCAAATTAAGATCTATTACACCTTTTGCTCAGTTCTTCAGTGTGGGCTCACCACCCTTTCCTTCTCAATTGATTTTTCTTTTGTATCTTCAAGTGCAGCTGGAGACTTTCTGACATGGAACAAGTCAAAGATCAATAAAAAATCTGCCAAAAATCCTGCAAAAATCCCAGAAATATCTTGCTGTGGACAAGCTTTTTCAGAACACCTTTTAAATTGATAAGATTTCTAGATTCATACATTAAACAGAAAATTTATTATAACGGCTATGAAATTTGTTTCATTTTTAAATCAAACTAATTAGTGTTTAAACCCAAGACAAGTCCAGATAATACAACTAACAGAGGGCACTGAAAATTTTTCTATGACGAGCGCAACACACTCAATAACAACTTTGAGTAAAAAAACGCAGGTACTACTGTAGACAAATCATGTCAATTGTAAATTAACATTCCTCAACAAAAAGTTCAAACAATGCATTGACTTTCGGAAACTTCTAGCTTTTAAATAACAAATTAGAAATGTGAAGAAACCAACTGAAATTAGATCATCAATTTTCTCATGTTTCATTGTGAATGGGGCTATAACGTACCTAAAAATACTCTTCCAAGAGAAATTTTCTTTAAATTTAAAAGGCTGAGAATATGTTTCTATGTTTCTTTTATCATGAGAATTAGCAGTGGAAATATTTTATGATCTTTGACTAAAAGAGAGAGTGATAAAAATGAAAAGGAGTATTTTTAAACCTAATGAAGATATAAAAGGATCCTTTACTCCTTCCAACACACAACACCTACTAAACTTTTAGTACCGTTTTCAACTTAAAATAAATGGAGGAAAAATTAATTTTATATTATATATTATCAAAGAAGCCCTAGTTGTCATATGTACCAAGAATCAAAATATTTCACCAATATGTTTATTTCTGATATTTGTTAAAATTTCTTTTAAGAAACAAAACTTTGTACTGATTTACATCATCAGAATCTTAATCAAAATTGCGTGACAAGAATTTTTTAAAAAAAATCACATTATTGTAGAAGATTTTTACACTTTTTTGAAGATAAATATAAATTCAAATCTCTCATTTAAAGTCAAGTATTCATTCAATAGAATCATGGACCTTGATTTTGATTTCTAATACAGGTGATGTTGATTCAAACAATAGTATCTATTATTTTGTTTTTTTTAATTTTCCTGCAAAAATGAGTCTTAAAGAAAATAATAATACGTATCTCATTTTGTGAAGTTACATGATTAATTCTTGCAAAATGATTGAAATTTATTTCTTCCAAGCTTTAAGTTTTTAAGAGAATATTGCCCCAAGCACAGAGCAGATATTTGTTCCATGAAATGTTAGCTACAGTAAGTAAGCATTTTACTTTGCAATTTCAAAAGAAAATTATGAAAATATTAATCACACAAGCCTCATTTTTATGCTTCTCAAAATAAACAATCTTTGTTAGCTTCCCAGTGATTATTTCAAAACATAGATTGATATTATATTAATTTTCATTACTATAATAAAAAGTTTCTTGACTCTTTTCATCTTTCGAATGTGTAATAAAAATTCAAGGATATAAAAGAAATATTTTTCAAGTAAATTCTCTAAAGGAGGACAGGCTCTTTCATTACACTGAAATAACTAAAAATGAGATGAAATATTACTAGTTGTTAGTTTCACAGTTACAAAATACTAGATTTTTGTTCACATTGTAAAATAACATTTTAATGACAATTAATACTTCTCAGTTTAAAGGAGAAATTTTGTGACTTGTTCTGCTTATTATTTAATAGTCATTTGTCTTGATAGTGATTGCTTGCTGATTGCAATTATTCAAACATTTATGAAAGTGATTGTTTGGCCACTGCATTAATTTTAAGACCAACTAGCTAATAATTTAAGATTGTTGCCCAATTTTTCTGAAACAAACTAAAATTTTGACAATAAAAAAATGTGTTTTCGGACTTTTTAACAAATTTTTAATGTCAAAATATTGATATTTTTAGATGTAAGAAGCCAAATATTGATAATTTTTCACATAGACCTATGTCAATCCTTCATTTTTGAACAGTACTCTATATTTCAGCCATGTTTCTGAAAAATTGTAAAATGTATCTGGGTATTTTGTGCATACTGGTACCAGGTAACAGGTAGTATTCTACAAAAAATGTTGATACACTTTCATAGATACTTTTTTGTGGTATCAATGTATTGCATATTGTAATTGATATATCTAGATGTCCAGGATAATTGGCTCATTTTCTGAAAGGAGACATAGAAATAGCCTTTTTCCCAAAAAAATATGGATATTGGAAATATTGTGAAAACAAAACTAAAAAATTCCTGAAAATTAATAATCAGGAGGGTACTGATAATGAACAATTTTTTTTGGTAAATTCTGTGTTTTTTCACTGCTGATGCTCTCCAAACAAGTTTTTGACTTTCTGTTTTATGCAAAAATTTTTTTGCAATTGGACAAGGAACTCTTGTTCTCTTATTTAGCATTTTGATCCACATTTCGATCCATGCGATCTGCAAATCAATCCAAACAATCCACAAAACGATCCATGGATAAGGAGTCGATCCACATTACGATCCAAATGTTTTTAACACTGAAAGGTTTCAGGAAAAGTACTGCATTGAAATGTTTCAGTTTTTGCATTGAAAGAGGTTTTTCAACATGTTTATAACCAATTTTTTTTTCTGTAGGTACAATAGTATACTAAGTACTATATAATACCATACCATATTAAAATACTACTAATACAACATACATTAAAAAAATATTAGTAGTACTACCAGTAGTAATCTCTATTGTACCTACTACTACTAAGTAGTAGTAGTAGCTCTAACAATCACCATGGCGGGCATCCATGCCCACCATGGCACGCCGTCACAATGGCACATTTTCCGCTCGAAACCAAAAAATACTTGGTCAATCAGCGCAAAAATTTACAGGTACCCTTTAAAAAATTAACATTATAACAAGGTGCAATTCCATGGCATCGCCGACGGCATAGTCATCGACAGCATCGTCATTGATGGCATTGTCAACGGCATCGTCCACGTTAAGGGTTTGTGTTGACGACACCTTCGACGACGCCGTCAACGATGCCGTCAACGATGCCGTCAACGATGCCTTCGTCGTTGGCGGCGCGAGGCCATTGTTGTGTCCTTGTTGATTATTGGGCAATGTAAAAAAATCTACTACTCCTCATAGCAGTAATAATAAGCAGTACAATACATACTAGTAGTAGTAGTAGTAGGTAGGTAGTAGATAGCAGTAAAATTAATACTACTACTATATTACGGTATCATGTATTATACCATACAGTACTTACGATCCATACCTTACTCTACATAGTACTGGGTTACAGTACTGTGATATAAGGTAAGTAGGTATTACATATGATCCAACTACAAGAACAAACAATGTGAGTAGAACTAAGTCCTACCATGGTAGGCCTTAGTTCTACTTGCCTTTGTCTGTGTACCTAACTATTACCTGCCTACCTATTGTGTCTTCCAAGTTCTAAGCACAAGTCCAACTGACACATGACACTGTGACAGAGTTTAAAAAATTTCATTCTGCCCACATAATGACATTGACTTTGGGTGTGCAGTTGAAATTACAAGCAGTTAGCAAAACTAATTCCTACTATAGTAGGACTTAGTTTTGCTTATTTTGTCAGGTCAAGTACTGAAAATTTGAATAAGTAAGGTAGTACCTTGACTACCTATTGTGCGGCTGGTTGTTGAGGCTGTTGTCATGTCATTGGTGCTGCAGATTCATATAAAAATATACTACTAAGTAAAAGTAATGCTATATATCGTTTCAATATATACTTCTATCAACAGTATATATAGTATGTATTTGCTAATACTTTTAATACACATTTAATATTGATCATTATTCCTATGTTCTTTATATAAAATTCCATTACACATACAAATTTTATTTGTATGCATGTAGGTAGATTCAATACTGACCTATACTAGTGTACTTTTCCTGAAACCTTTCAATGTGAAAAACATTTTAATATCAGGTGGATCATTTTATGGATTGTGTGGATTGTAATGTGGATCGTTTTCTTATCAATGGATTGTTTTGCGGATTGCAGATCGTTTTGTGGATCATGCAGATCGTTTTGTGGATCGGTCGGATCATTTTGGCAAACAAGAGTTCCTTGTCCAATCGCAAAAATATTTTTGCATAAAACAGAAAGGTAAAATTTTGTTTGGAGAGCATCAGCAATACAAAACACAGAATTTGCCAAAAAAATCATTCATTAGCGGTACGCTCCTGACCCCCTTCATAAGCTGGAGACATAGTCACTGTAGAATCACAGCAAAGAGGGATAGAATAATAGATGCAAAGTTCTCTAAGAATTGGCTGGTTGGATCTTTCCCTCCACTTTGGATGGCTGAATGGTCAGCGATGGCATTGAAAAACAGTCAGAAAAGCAAAGAGGGCAACTAGATTTCAAGGCTGAAGTTGTTTTTACATCTGGGAGCTGAGCCAATTTTGTCAGGTCAAAAGGAGCATGACCAAAGAATGATTTTTCTACTCAAAGGATCCCAAAGCAGCCTGGAAATTCTTAGCATTAGGTAGAGTGAAGGGAGTGGAAAATGGATTAAGTTGGGAGGGATTGTCTGTAGGAGTAAATTCCACTTTTTGGTTGTTAGCTTTCAACTCAACAGGATTTGTGAGGAGTGTCTGATTTAACTCCAGACTCCTCTGCAGAGTTGCTATCTCCAGGCAGATCAGTATTCCCATCCAGCATAATATCGTAGTCAGATGTCAAGGAATGCCCCAATGCTTTGTCATCCTCCACATTCCCCCTTCAACTTCATTAAAAGAATCATTCAACAGACCATCTCCTGTATCTTTAATGTCCCCTTCCTCTCTCTCAAGCAATGTATTATGAGGCTCCTTGTCATTGACATTACTTCCAGCACCCTCATTATTAGCGGTAACAAATTCTGACTGCAATGTAGAGTAATCAATTTTAGAGTCCTATTGTTGTGAGCCATCACCCATTACAGAGTCAGAAGGAAATGATTGCTGAGTAGGAGGGGGCTAATTAAAGTAGTCCTCTGATATCTTGGCAATAATCCAACACCACATTACCAAGATTGTTGTAGGTGTTGGGTCTTGAGGAACAGACACCATTTTTATATGTTTACATTCAATTTGAAAATCCAACAGAAATAACAACTTTTATTTCAAAAGAGGAATTAAAATGTATTTTTAATCGAACTCAAACATGAAACATTCTACTAAATAATCATAAAAACAAGTAAGTTGATATTCTACTGTAGAATGATTCAGACCAACAATAATGGTGCCTTTCCTTTCAAAGGTCGAGTCTTCAACTCTTACAAGCAATCTGTTGCATCAAAGCACAAGGAAAGAACTCAAGAGTCAAATATTAACATGTGGTGCCAACAATTAAATGATATTCATGATTCATGGGTTGAATGGTAGAACTGGACCCACTGCATCTTCAGATTCAGCAAAACATATAGTTTTGTACAAAGTAATGGGCCCAGCTAAATATATTTTCTGGTGCAGATATCAATGCAATCTGCTGAATTAAAGAATCAGCAATCTCATGGTGGCTGACATAAAAATTGGTGCTAGATAGGGCATTTTATTAGTCACCACACTACCATACAATAGAGGTATGTACTACATACCATCTGGTATTGTACCATAGCCCATAGCCTCCCATGGCATAATACTCCAATATGCAACAGACATTCTGCTGGAGATGATCTGTTCCTACCAGACTGAATCCTACTGGATTTCATACAGGACAATTTTAAAATAGTTACTATGACTTTTTAATAAAAAATATCCATTGCCAATTTGCTCTATTCTATGATCTATCACCAGCTTATCTACTTACATACTTACTACTTTTAAGCACTCCTACAATAATAAGCACAATACTGTACCCATACTTACCCATACTACTACACAATAAAAAAGAGTTGTGTTGACAATGGCCATGGTGGCAGCGCTGGCTTCCAATCACCCGAGATATATTAAGTATTGCACCACTGCTGTTTGACCCCCCCCATGGTGGCAAGCGCTCCTGAATAACCTCTGCCACCCCATCGTCAACGTAAGACTTTGTTGTTGGTTTATTGTCATTTAATTTTTAAATCCCCCCATCATTAGAATTTACAACTAACTCCATCAACACAGATCAACACCTCCATTGCCTCCCTTTCCTCCTCCCACATAATCAATGATGTTCCCCATATTGGCCACGCCTACGCAACACTGTCCTAAATGTCATCAACAGCACTGTCAATAACACTTCGTCAACAATGCCATCAATAATGCTGTTGATGACAAATGCCAGCACCACAAAAAACCCAAACACCATTGACAAATTCCCTAATCACCTGACAATGGTTGTCATATTGGCAACATTGTCCACATCAACACAAATGAACTACTTGTTCAAAGATCGGTAATGTAAGTCATCGTTGTATGGTTGATTGTTATTTGATTTTCATCCCTCCCTGAATCCAGCAATATTTCTATTCTCAAACCATGTCTCTAACACCACCAACTCCTATTCTGTTGTCTCCCTTGCCTCTTTCTCCAATGACATCATTGGCAATGATGCCATTGACAATACCACAAACAATTCTCTGATGTTGATGCCATAATTGACGCCACCAAGATGAATCTATCATCTACACCATCAATGATGATATCAACACCATCAATGATGCCATTGACAGTGACACCAATGATACCATCAAATATCACTCACTGATACAATGCAACTGACAACTCCTCCAACACAAGTGATGCAACCAGCAACAGCAACGTCACAAGTAGGCAATGCCACCGATGAAACCATCAATCATGAAATTGCTGCCATTGATGAGGACTTTGATGACGGCAATGCCATTGACATCGATGACAAAATCAATGCATCCATTTTTTTGAGTACTTGACTTGACATCTTTTTCTCCACAAAGGCACTAACACTAATTATTTTTGCTCCTCTTGCCTCAATTGGTCTTGCAACAGTTCTGACAATAGAGGACACAAACCCAGTGCATATACAACTGAACCAAGCAATTCCCTTGTTTGTGGCCTCCAAAATGCCTCTGGCTCTTTGTCAGTACAGCCGGCACTGTGTGCAGAGGCTGGTTTTAATGTAGACACAAATGGGAAAGCTAAACAATTTGAAGTTATGTACTCAGTCCGTCCATCCATAAATTGATGAATCACCTTTTTTATGCCCCACTATAAATTGACATTTGTTAATACTAATTCCTAGTGTAAAATCTATGTGGATGGCCGACAACTCATCCACTATGAGATCCGCCAATGGACCTCCCAACCATGGCAAAAGCCGTCACGGAAACAACAGCCTTAACACTAGTAATTTGAAAATTGTGCAACGCTGACAACACTAACCATCTAAGGTATACAAGCCTTAAAAGATGGTGATTATGTCATAGGCCCAATTCCTGCATATTTAATTATTTAAAAATAGACCCAAAAATACTTATTTTTGGATTTGCTACAAATGGGGTTTGTAGCTACTGCGTATAGTAAGCAGTAAGATAGCCGTGCTACTATTGGCTACATACGTACATCTATACTATTCCGCTAGGTAGATTGTCACGTTCAAATATCGACGTCACTACGTCAAGCTACCTATG